>BGPR01007037.1:0-74542 GCA_013235015.1 Araneus ventricosus | reverse complement strand
GAATTAGAATTAAATAGTTTTAATTTACAGAAACCTTTGCAATTACTTTAGTAAAAATATATTTTCTTTAACCCATTAACGCACAACTTCCTCATTTGAGGACACTGAATAAAATTGTCTGTAGAACCATTTTTATTTTTTGAAAGAGATTTTTACTTTCAAGAATGGTAGATTACATTACTATGAACGTTCCAACAAATTAATTTTAATGCAGCTGCGACTATTTATTATTTCTTTTGCATCGTTGACTGTTTATTGCATCGTTGCGTTGTGATTTTTCAAGCCTCGCAGGTGCATTTGGTTTTCGAGTAGCTGCATCATTTAAAAACAAGAAGATTACTTAAATCTATTATAACATTTTATTTTGGAGTACTATGTTAACATATGATAGTCCATTATTTTGTAATTTTGAAACATTCCTTTTCAAAAGTGACGTTATATAATGCTGTCCTCAATTGAGGATGCTGGGCGTAACAGCTAACTCTTATTCAAATTTTAAGAACCAATTCATTGCTTCGCATTTTATACGTAAAGATTGAATAAAAAAACTCGTTAAACTTTTTAAAAGCAAATATTCACATTTTAACTTAATTTTTGGAAAAAATAATGTAATAACTATGTCTCGAAATTCTTTTAGGAATGATCAATCTCGAGAATATTTATTTTTTATAACAAATTGAAACGGTATTAATGCAATCCCACCGAGAGTTTACGAGTTAACCGATTAAAAAAGTTTTTTATTATGAAAGTGCAACTATAATGCAATGATTAATATAGCAGGTACAGCTGAAATCGAAATTTCAGATAGATTAATGAATGATCAATATTATGCTGAATCACCTCCATCAGAAAGGAAACGGAAAATGACCAAAGTAAATTGGTCAATAGTTCATACTGAATATTTAAAATTAAATGAAGAAATAAGGATAAATAAAATTTCATAAGTGACATAAAGGAATACGCCAGTTAACCTTAACAGAAATGTTTGAAATATTTTTCATTCAGAATGTATATGACCTTATTTGAAATGAAAAGCTTAGATATGATGCTGAAGTGAAAGATACTCCAGATTACACTTTATCTAAGGATGATAAGGATATTTAAGTATTTAAATGTATTTTATGAATGTTAGGAATTTTAAAGCATTATATTTAAGTATAGTGTACTTCGATTCTGTTACACTTTGTTAAATTTGTCCAGTTTATAATTCGTTTTTATTAGCAAAAAATAAAAATTTTAACATTAAGAACTGAATATTTACTCTATATGTTTGACGAATATTAAAAAAAATAATTTAAATCAAAATTTCTAAAAAATTTATATAAAAAAAATTGGCTAGGCCTTTGTTTTGAATTAAATTGGTGAAAGAATTTGAATTTAATAAACATAATTGCAGACAATTTTAAATTTCAAAATGAAATAATATAAAATGATTTATGAATTGAAAACTCTATTGATTTCATTTGTTTTTCAGGAAATTTTTTATTCCATTTATATACTTGTGTGCTGTGGCAGACAGAAAATTTAAACTCAATGTTGAAATGAAATGGAAATATATTTCAAGTCTCACTATTGCAGTTAGCGTCATTCATTTACAAGAGATATCTTGAAATTAAGTTCTTACATCTTATGCAAATATCTTTCAGTTATTTCTCCTGTCTTTTGTATGTATTCTGGAAAAATATATTTATTTTATAAGAAATATTTCCCAAGCTTTCTAGGGTGATATAACTGAATTTGAATATTTCCCACAACAGAAGTTATACAAAATTTGTTGATTAGTTTTTTTTATTGTTTGTTTATTATACAACAGGAACAATATTTATTTTGAATCTTCTGCCACACACCTTATGAAATACATATAATGTAAACAATTGTTCTAATTGCCAAGTGCAAAAAGTGATTAACAGTTAAAAGAATTGAACTTTGGGAAATCATAAAATTCTCAGCTAGCTGTTAAGGGGACATAAGACTTCGGAAAATTTCGATTTTATGAAAAAAAATACATATTATTTCTCTGTCCTTTCTGAACAATTTAAACAATCCGCGTTAAAAAATTCAAATAATTATAAAAGTTATGAAGGAAAATGTATCAGCTCTTCAACCTAAACGTTGCATATGGCGATATCTTTGAAGTGCTACATCTCAAAATGTGTTTTTTTGATATTGCGTGCATGAATCTCCAGAGCTATTGAATATTTGTAAATAAAATTCTTACAGAAAACGTATTGTGCTATGGTCTAAAAATTGAACCAAATTCTTGTACGTATTTCTCCGAAAACAATTATTTTTCGGGGGGACGGGGGGGGGTAGAGAAGTTAAATTTTTTTTAAATTATTTTTTATATTTTTATTTCAAATTTATATATAAAATCGAAATTAAATTTAAATGTTAATATCTTGAGGTTCAGTTTCTTAAACAGACTGTTTGGATTACTTAGACACACAAAATATTGTGTTTAGTCCAATATTATATCTATATTCATGCGCATAAGGTGACTATCTCATTTTTTCTCCAAAAATTATACCCATATTTATTACTCGCTGAAATAAATATATACCAATATGAAGGTTTGGTAAAGTGTGTACCATAAGAGAAATAAGAGATATTTTTTTAGGAAAATTAAGTTTGTGAATTGCATTGTTTTAGAGATGTAATATATCGAATTTGACAGTCTTCCACCATTTTCTAGAGGTTTAACAGTCATTTGTCCTCTTAATTAAATGTTTTTCTACAGAAAATGATTTCCAAGTTATCTGCGAATATATTATACAATCCATAACTACTTTATAAATCATTAAAATTTTTTAGAAAAATTTATTCATTTCAAAAATTATCGATCAATATATTAACTCTACAACTATTATATACTGTTTAAAAATTAAAAGAGATAGTTATAAAGTTTCCAGTCAGGCTGAAATATTTTGAGCGGCAAAGATGGCATCATTAAAGAAAAATAAAGATTCAGAGTTATCTCCTAACGTCAGTAGAAAAGTGGTTTCTTAATTAGATCTTGTTTTTTCTTCAGAGAGTTAGCACTGATTTCCCTTTCTCTTCCTTTTCATAAAGAAAGAAAAATGGCAAGATTTTTTTACAGTCTTTAAAGACGAACGAAAAAGCTACAGAGTTTTTTCTTTGGGAAAACATAGTGGAATTTTAATTTATTAATGTTAAAAATAATAATAATAATTTTTTTAAAGATTTCAAATTAAATACATTATATTTAGTACTGCTAGTTATAAAAGTCGAAGAGCATTCTGCTGAAAACATATTAACGAATAACAAATATTTACAAAATAGTTTCTCATGTTTTTACTTATTTCCTAAATTTCTTACTTACAGTAAAAGATATTAGTTTTAAGTAGTTAAAATTTAATCGGAATTTTTTACAAAAAATTAATACGTCGAACTACTTTTCTAATATATGAAAATTACTTTAACTAAGAAAAAATCATAAATTTATGATGACTTAATGAATATAAAAAAATCCAAGAAAGATGTTAAAAACACATCTCAAACTAAATCTTAATATGTTTCTTTATAAGTAGTTAAATGTTATCCTATCTTTATGAGATGTCTTGATAAACTTTGAAATATTTTTGTAAAAAGAATTAAGAATTCTCGATTACTATTAATTTTAAGAATATTTGCAAGATTTAAAACACATTTTTCAACAGACAGAATCAAAAATAAAAGAGATAATTCCTTTAAGGAATCTGATATTTTCTTCCTTTTCATGGTTTATGCATTATTTTACTTATGGTATGGTAGTATATACTTTTATATATAATTTTATATTATAACCTTTGCGAATGATATATTTTATATCGAATTGTTGTAAACGAAATCTAATATACATCCATTTACTGCATGAAATTAGCTATAATTCTTAACTACCATTATTTTTGTTTCCAGTAATGAATGATCGAAACACAATGAATGAAGAATGGATAGTGAACGAAGAAAGATGAATGTATGGTGCATGGATTATGGATGATGAATGGATAGTGAACGAAGAAAGATGAATATATGGCGCATGGATCGAGGATGATGAATGGTAAATAGAAAAACATTCCGATGTTCCCAACAATGAATTATCAATGAATATTGAATGATGAATTCATGATCAATGAATATTGAATGATGAATTCATGATCAATGAATATTGAATGATGAATTCAAGATCAGTGGATAGTAGGTAATTAAAGAACGATCGATGAATAAAGAAATTTTCGGTAAACTTTTATAATAAGAGGACAAATGCTTTAAAATTTCTTCGAAACAGACAATAAAATCCAGGAGTCAGGATATTTTAAAGCAGGATAAGAATTTCCAGGATCATTTCATGTTGTTTCGTTGCTTTTGCCTTTTCTTGAAACAAAAATTTACTCCTAATGCATTCTTAGTACCTAAACTTCCTATCTTTACAAATAATTCCTATAATAACAGCATGTATAATCTCTAGAGTAAAACTTATTCCCTTGCCAATAGTCTCCACTTTCTGGAGATGTAAATAAAAAAAGTGTTTTCTGCAAACAATTTCAGTCCGATCTAGAATATTATGACGAATGCCCTATGAAATTTAACTTGATAATTCTTACATTTTATAAATGAAAGGGTTCTTTACATTTTGGATGAAGCACTATTTTGTAGTGTTTTGTCTAAGTGCCTGAACTTGAGCTATTGGGGAATATAAAAGTTCAAAGCACAGATAATCCCATTAAGCTTTCTAGACGGTGAGATACAACATGCGATGACGTGGATACATTTCCACTTGCATTGTTTATTGCAAAGAAATATTTTCACCGTTTGCAATTTTTACGATTTTTAGGAGTCGCTACATTATACATTATTTATATTTGTCAAACTTCTGTTTTTATATTGTGCATTATATTCGTAATGACATGTAACAAGTATTTTTATACGGAATATTAAAGTTCTGATGAAAGATTCTGGCAGAATTTTTTAAGCAAATTGGATGCAATATAAATATTTTTTCGCGAGTGTTTTCTTGAATATATTTGTAAGAGTTTTTTTGGTTTAACCACCTACTCACCGGAAAGTAATAAAAATTATTACTTCAATTACTAGTTGCGTGTTTTGAAATTACATAAAAATAGTATTTAGCAATTGTGCAAAAATGTCTTACCTGCGTGTTGAAGTTGTGACTAATCGTTACAACTTCGCATAAGAAATGGAAAATATTGCAATAAACGATAATTATGTCGTACCGAATCCTGCAAACTTAAGATATTTCTCAAAATACTTTCTTGACCACATTCAGTTGCTTCTACATAATTATTTTTCATTTAGAAATATTTATACGTCTTTTGATATCTGCATAACACTATTATATCTCTGACGTTATTATAAACACAATATTATATCTCTGACGTTATTTATAGTGTTTTATTTTATCCAATGCATTTCCGGATTATTAAACTTTTATAGCATTTTTCTGAAAACAAATTTTATATAATCAAGTATCTATAACTAACTATGTGTCCTCGGTGACCTGGTGTTACTGTGGGTGAGGGTTACCTGGTGTTGAGGGTTTTAGGTTCGAAACCCGATTCCACTGTAAAACCTCCTTGTAAGTGGATCTGGCCAATTTAAAACTAGAAAGACGGTACCGGTCAATTTGACCGCAAATGAATTTCAAACGCTCTCACACTTTTGCTCAAAACATAAGCAAAATTTACATATGAGGTAGAGGTTGCATCGCCGAATGCAAATAGTCAGCCAAAATTAGCATAAAACGCAGTCCCGCGGTCACGCCGCATTGCCTTAAAAGGGGGCTTGCCGGACCTATGCTTCAGTTCGCAAGTAGCAATAGTTCCGAGGAATCCGAGATAGCCAAAGCGGAAACCATGAGTAGAAGAAACCATTTGCACGATGAGATGCGTTGGAGGGCTGTCGGTATGTTGCAAGCCGGAGGAAGACAATCTGCTTTGGCCAGAGAGCTGAATGTGCATCACAGTGTCATACACTGGCTGTGGTGCCATTACTAAAGGGATCAAAGTGCCAGTAGAAGACGTGGGTCTGGACGCCGGAGAATCGCCACATCGGCAGAATATTGCTACCTGTTGTAATGTGCCAGACTGATTACGAAGAATATTGACAAAAGAAGAGTCCTGAAATCTATTTCATAACTCCATTCAAATAAAGAAATTACAATGGTGGCCAAATGCTAAGGATCATTTTAAAGATGCGAAGAGTTTGGACATCATAAGTTTACTCTCGAGGAGATACACTGGTGTACAAAAGTTTAGCACAATTCTTAATTTGGATACAATGGTTCGCAATCAGTTGCGGAGAATCGTAGGGCAAACAATCGTCAGAACTCACATTTTACAGTGAAGATTCGGTCAGAAGGGCATTTAGGAGTCTTTCACAAAGTGATGAATCCAAAAAGGTATTTTATGCATTTTCGTAAAAATTACAAAAATATTCGTGGAGATATAAATTTCTTTATAAAAATTCCTAATTTTTATGCATGTTTTTTGCTTATAAATATTATTAAAAATTATTATTATTTCGCTCATAAAATTCAATATTACTGTTTAAAGATACAATTTTAAAAAATATCATTTAGTGCAAAAACCCTCATCATTTATCTTCTCTTAGAATGTGTCGAAATTCATCTCGCTATAATGTCTATATCTTTCTGAATATTAAGGATACTGAACTTGGAATTTTTATATAAAATGCCCTATATGTATGGCTTTGAAGTTATGAATAGAAAATTTCGTTAAGTTCGCATATGTGCAGTAAAAAAAAAATTACAAATACTCTTATATCCTGTAATATTCAAATTTTAATACAAAGCTTCTTTTACATATTGTCAAATATTCTGTAAGTGTCGTGGGATTTGAGAGAAAACTCTGCATGTTATAACAAAAAACATGCGGAAAAATTAAGTATTTCTTTAAAAAAACTCTTTTTTGATACCTTTGATACATTTTCATGAATATTTATGCTAATTATACGAAAATGCTTGCAAACAGTAGGCACATCAAGCAAAATCATTCTTGAAAGTTTCAATTAATTATCAGCTTTCTGTGAAACAGGGTGGGCCAAAATCCTTTTTCATCTTCATTACTTTCTGGTCGCCCCATAATTGCCCTAGTGACCGCATCTTCAATGTAAAATGTGAGATTCAACGTTTGTATATCCTACGATTCCCCGCAACTGATTTAAAACCACTGTATTCCTATTAAGTCCAAATTTTGCGTATCATAAAAAAGGCCTTTAACATTTGCCCACCAGTGTATCTTTAAAGACATTCTGTTATATATTTTCACAACAGTGACTGCAATCATTCTTTATTAACTCTTCAACAACGACGCCGATTTTCTCGCCATTCAATGATAAGCATCTAATCGCCCGAACGTCAGTACAGGGTTAAAGATATTACTAGCGATTGTTTTAATAAATTATATATTTGAAATATTTAGATTTTTACCAAGAGAACAAGAAAAGTTAATATCAAATTTAAAAATAGATACTGAAATCCTTCGAGAAGGCAGGTGTCGACCAGGGAGTAGAAGGGTTCCAGGTTCGAAACCCGATTCCACCGAAGATCCGTCGTTTATCAGCCTGTTGCACGTTAAATCATACGGAGGGGATCAAACGTCCTCACGCTGGTGTGGTGCGGAAGTTTGGAGAGGGGTGCCAGCTCAGGTGTTGTCCTCATCACCTGACCACGGTTCAAAATCGCTAGGACCGTCCCAAAATAGCCCTCGTGTTGCTTCAAAATGGGACGTTAATATAGCTAAACTGAACTTCGAGAAATCGGAGCAAAATGGACTTTCTCGAAATAACTTTTATATACCTTCAGTCCATTTGGTAGTTGTAACAGAAAACTACGTAACTCTAATACAGCAAACATTTAAGTAACATTCTTAAATCTCTGCACGTCTTGGACTATATCCGAAGATTAATAACAGCACCTTCCCAACATACCTCTGCCTGAACACAGCTAATCTAATCTGGAAATTTCTCCTTTGATTGTGGTATGCAAATCCTGATTTGCCAAAGTTTAGTGCCTTTTCCCTTTCTCTTAATGTTTGAGGTATACTGTAATGAGAGTTCCGATTGCGTAAAGCAGTCAGCAACATGGAACCGTGATGTTTCTGGAGAATAATTCAGGGCTTAAATGTTAGATAATATGTGTTGCATGAATTATAACCATCATAGAGTAGAAGGATACCTTAACGACTTTTTAAATGATATTTGAGATTTCTCTTACTCCTTGAATTGTTTGTTTACATTCATTTCAAATAAACTATATTCTGATTTTTCTAGTGTCTTTCGCAAATATTTTCTTGTGAAATGCTGTTATTAATTATTTAAAGTTGAAAAAAACTTGAAAACATAATTTTTTGCATATTTTTTCAGGAGTCTAACTAACAGATAAGTTTCGTTTTACATGTGAAGCAAAGTGTTCACAATTTGTACTCTCGGAATTTAACATTTTTATTGAAAAAAACGTTAAGCGCAATTTACTTTCAATAGCGCATTTTTCATTTATATCAAATGATTAATTTAGTTTTAAATTTGAAATTCATTTTAACGTTTTTGTTCCATACTTTTATAGGGAATTAACTTTTATTTAGCTTTCTAATTTGCAATTGCTGCATTATTTTTTTCAATGCATTAATTAGTAAACATCACAAGGCTGACAAGGTAAAGCAACAGAAGTCTATCTAGGCTGATAAATATAATTCTAATTTCAGAATTTACTTCAATTTAACGAAATCGGCACTTTGGAAGGTACGAATATATTTCTGAAAACAAAATAAAAATTTATCCACGAAAACATTACTATCTGTAATCTAATTTATTTAAAAGCAAATGGGAATGTGTTTATACATTGAATTAGAAGTTTATTACTTAAAAGGTATCAAAATCATTTCTCTTTATTTGCTTTTTAGCAAAAACATAACATCATTAATATTTGTAATGGGAATTCTAGTAATTTTATGTTCTTTATTTCACATTCATTTTTTCTTCCACAGAGAAACCCTTCGGTGTAGTTACAAGAATTTTAAAAATTTGAAACATAAAAAAATTCATTGAAGAATAAGAAAAAAGTTGTTTAATGTTTTTTCGGGAGATAAAAAAATGAAGGCAAGTTGACATAGCACAAATATATTTTCATCATCAATAGTAAATGAGCCTTGCTTTTCACAACTTTTAGTAGAAACCCTCTATTCATATTATAAAAACACTTCTCCATGACTCCATATGAAAATTTCCAAAAGCGAAAATATCTGTCGCAAGAGAGCTTACATTTCCCAAAGGATTCAATGCAAAGAATCTTTTAAAATAGAGATAAGAGTCGTGCAGCTCAAAGAGCATTGATGCTACCCGCAATATGTATCGAAGGAGTAAGTAAAAATCATATTTCTCCAGGTGCATATATCATGCATTTTTGTTGATTTTTCTGAAAAAAAGCGAGGAGTTTGCATCCTTTATTAAGTGTTACTTTCTGATTAGAAAGAATGCATTCTCAGTATATTCTTGTAAAGCAGGAAGTTCGACAGGGGAATAATGAAGTATTTCTCCAATATTTAAGTTAAGAAAGACAAATATTTTTATGTAAGGGGAGGGGGAAATATGCATTTTTGAACGCGTTTATTAGCTAATATGGTACCTATTGAAGCATGAATATTTGTTTTAGTAAATTGAATATGAAATTTAAAGAAGTTTAAATGACATCAAAATAAATGTTACATAGCCAGTTGTCTAAGGAATTGAATGAGATTTTAATTTAAAAATTGTACTATCAACATTATAAGATTTCAAAATTTCACGCATTCAATAATTTACCTAATTCTTAACACTTTTGTTCTCAAGTATTTCTCAAAAATATACAATATCCAACATATATATGATACTCTGACGTGTCTCAGAAAAGTCCTTTGCTCCTCAGGATTTTTCCCTTTCATTTTATTCCCAATAGAAAGCATATGAAGTTTCAGGCCTCTCACTCATCTGTAGGGTTTGCCTTTAAAGCCCTGAAATTTGAAAAAGAGATCCCAATTGTCATATTTTTAGAATATTTTAAGAAATTTCATATGGTTCCTAGTGTGTAAAAACTGGTTTATATTTGTTCCAAAGAATGTTTAGTTAGAATATAAACACAAATAAATTTTAACCGTGCCCTTAGATATTTTGGGAAAAAAATGCATAAAATGGTTAAAACATGCAATAATTCTGCATTGTTGCTTTTTGGAAACACCATACCACAATTATTGTATGTTCGCAATAAAATCTTAAAAATTGACTAAAATGTTAAAGAAGGATATAAAAATAAAGGCAGTAATAAGTTAAAAACTACAAATTTAATTGACTGTTTAACACGTGTATCAATAAAAAACTATTTAATACTCGCATTAATTAATTGTTAAAATAGCTTGTAAAAATTCCAATAACTGTCAAATAATCTCATGACCTCACTTTAACTACTTTAAATTTCATTCAAAACTGACTTCTTAAAGCGAGGAGTTTTCCCCCTTACTTTCTTCAACAGACTGAAGTAGATTTTGAGTCAGTTCTTCATATTTAGTTATCGATTGACTGAAATCTTCCATTAGTTTTGCCCCTCGTTCAACGGTTTTTTTTACGACTTTTAATTTTTTGATAAAATTTTCATTTCTATGGACGTGAAATCTTCTTCCCAGGCTTGAGGATTGTTTTTCAACGTGACTCCATTTTGGTTCAAGAAAAGAAAAATCAACCATGACCGTGTTTCAACTAATTGGTGCAATTTTGTGGTATGATTGAAAACAGATGAAACGGCGACGCCAGTGGGAAGTTATTTTTTATTAGCTTTGCATTTCATTAAGGTTGATAAATCTTCTTCTTTTCAGAGTCAGACAC
Organism: Araneus ventricosus; assembly: GCA_013235015.1. Lineage (NCBI taxonomy): Eukaryota > Metazoa > Arthropoda > Arachnida > Araneae > Araneidae > Araneus > Araneus ventricosus. Next base: position 63,655 of record BGPR01007037.1, on the reverse strand, counting down.
TTTCTTAGAAAATAAAGAAAATGTTACTGTTTCTTCTGTTAAATACCACAAATGTCTACTAATAATTAAATCCCAAATGTCAAATTTCTCGTATATGTTCAGGGATTGCGACACATTATCTGCGGTCAGTGACTACAATTAATGTGCCGAGATTGTCCAAATAATGTTGAGAGAAACTCTCGTCCGAGAGTTAATTGACTAATGCCTATGTCATTTCACAAAGTCAGGTGAATGTTTACAATATAAATATTTACTTTACTCGTCAAAGATAAATACTTTTGGAAACAATCTAAATTTGACAATAGTAAATCTAAAATTTGAATCAAATATGTTTGCTCAACGATTTGATTTTTGTTATGGTTTGGTTGAATGTCCAAAACGCCACAGATGCTGCTGTAAATTATCTAATGTTCTGCGAGTCCCTGAATGTGTGCGAGAAACACGAACCTGGTTGTCAAAGCTGGTCTTTTAACTTTCAGTAGATTTGACAGAAGAAGCAGTTTTATATTTTTTATTTTCTAAGGAAATGTCAGACTCTGAAAAGAAAATTTCAGAGTCCATAATAAAATACAAAGATAATGAAAAATTACTTCTCACTGGTGTCCCCGTTTTTTGTTTCCAATTATACCACAAAACAGCATCGATTTGGTGAACTGAAGTCATGGTTGATTTTTCATTTGTTGACACAAGATCGGTCCTGGTTGAAAAACGATCCTCGGACGGGAGGAGAAAAATTCAGGTTCAAAGTAATGAAAACTTTTAACAAGATCTGAAAATTAGTAAATGACACAGCAAAATGGGGTGCAAAACTAATGGAATATTTCAGTCCTTAGATGCTGCGATAAACAAAAATGAAGAATATACTAAAAATCTATTTCAGTTTGTTGAAGAAAATAAGAAAGAAAATCTTTGCTCTAAGAAATCAGTTTTGAATGAAATTTAAAGTATTTAAAGTTAAAACATGAGATTATTTGACAGTTATTGGAATTTTTACAAGCTATTTGGACAATTAATTAATGTGAGAATTAAATATTAGTTAATGCTACGTGTTAAACTATCAATTAAAATTGTAGATAATAACTTATCACTGTATTCATTATTATATCCTTCTTTAACAATTTAGTAAATTTTTAAGATTTTATTGTTAACATACAATAATTGTGGTATGGTGTTTCTAAAAAGCTACAATGCAGAATTATTGCAAATTTTAAACATTTTATGCGTTTTTTCCCAAGTATCTAAGGGTACAGTTAATACTTATTTGTGTTTATATTCTAACTAGACATGTCCATTGGAACAAACATAAATTAGTTTTAACACATTTGCAACCATATAAAATTTCTTGAAAAATTCAAAACATATGGCATTTTAGGATTTTTGTTTTCAAATTTCAGGGCTTTACAGGTAAATCCTCTAATTAATTGAGAGGGCTGAAACTTCGTACTTTCTATTAGGACCAAAAGGAGCATTAACAAATCTGAAGACCAAGGTTTTCTTTTTAAAAAGTTTTTTAGACACCCTAAGGATACACGAGATATTTGGTATGAGTTTGAGCCCTCAACAGCAGTTATTTCAGACCACCACTAAAATTTTAAGACAAACGAGCGAAAGAAACAGTAAAAGTAAGCAAAAGAAGAAAGAGTCTTCTTTCGAGTGTTTCAGAATCTATGAGGCCTCCACACACTCACATGAGTCACATCTCAACTACTTCCACAGAGTTTTGATGTAAGGATGTCTGGAAGTTGCTTTCAAGAATTTTTTATCAGTAAAAGAAAGAAGAGGTGAAAGTAGGACACAAAAATGTTCAGTGAACTATATTTTTAGCTTCATTGGCAATATCAGTGCAAGGATAAAATATTTTCTTTAACCATACACTGATGTTGCGAATAGAAATAAAATTATTGCTTTCTTCAGATGAGAGAATAGAATCGTATGCAGTAAAATTTTAAAAACTAGATATGAAATATTTAGGAAGAAACTTCGTTCTAGAAAGATTATTTTCTTGTATTTAAATACATACATTTGTAATATGCCCAGAACAACTTAATAATTGTGTGTAGATGGTCATTATTATCAGTCATTTAAATGACAATCGTATAAAATTGAAAAAACTCCCTATCGAAGTATATACTTGAAAGGCAGCATATATTCATACAAGTACTTAGAAATATTAAATTGAGTTATGAATTCATTTTAAATGATTAACCAAATTTGTCATATGCCCTCGCCATTAGATTTTTAACATTTTAAATAATATTTTAATATCATTTTCACGTTTTATATTTCGCCGGCATATATTTTTTTTTCCAATTTATGTATTGTATTTCTATCAAACTGAAAGCAAAATCCCTTTTGTAATAAGCGTGAATAAGTCTTTAATTGCGTAGATAACGAAAGCTAGAATTACAATCAAGATCTCTAAGAAAATCTCTAAAGAAATCGATAAGATTTTTTTTTCTTGGATAATGGAAAGGGAACTTTTGTTCTCGAACCGCAGAACAGAAAAACATTGCTCCAAAGACCACAAAAAGTACTCAGCTTTTAGGGCGGATAAAAACTTTTTTCAGTCTTTTCAGGTATTTAGTGTATAAATAAAATAAAAAAAATCCTTCAACAATACCACCATAAAGGAAAAATTCGTCTTCATAAGAAAAAGCATTCAGTTGGTTCTTCTTTTGTCCCAATTTCTCTTTCAAGGAAACATAAGGTTTGAAAGTTAAAGATATTTTTTTATCAGGCAATTTATTAAGAGGAGAAGCTTCTTTTACCTATAATTTAATCCAAATAATTTCTGTAAATATTCAGAATAAACTGGTATTAGTATTTTCGACTTAGAATACCTTTTTCAGAAGGGTCGGAGATTTGGAAACTAAATGAGATACATCAAAATTTTGCAACAACTAAACGAAAATTATCTCTTGTTCCTAACTCTTTTCTTGATAATTCACTGTTCAAAAGTTTTCAGTATTTTATCAAAAATTATTCTGTGTACGTTAGAATTGGCCTTGCATCGAAATGAGCGTTCAGAGAAATGTTTGATAAATTCGAATCTGTACGGATTTATTTCGAAATTTAATTCACACATTATTTATAATTTTAAATCACACACAGCTGTATTCATACAAAATATTACAACAGTTTCCAAAAGTATTTTAATAATTTTTCATTCACTTCAACAAGCATCCTAAACCTTTTTAATCTATGAAGCCCCGTTCATAGACTAAATACGATTCAGTCTTATAATTTCGTATTGGCCTAAACTTGGAATCAACCAAATAAAATGAAAATTGCAACATTTGTAAAACAATAGACGAATCTAATAATAAAGAGATAAAGAAAGATAACGTTACAGAAAATATATATTCTATATCCATAAATTCCTTTGATTAAATGAACTTGGTCTTAAATGATGTCTTATTTACAAAACTTGGATGAATACAAGAATAACAGTTCAAAAATCTGAGCAAGAATTCGATACTATTGTGCTGCTACATTTTAACTAAAAGGAAACAAGGAAAAATACAATTAAAGGCAATCTAAAATCAAATTATAAAATCTAATTATAAAATCTTATTTTCTTAAGCTTCATTTCGCTCGGGCTCCAATAGAAAGCAATTAATCTAACATTAAGTAAATTTCTAATTGCTTAGGATGCACAAGAAAACTATTTTACTTTAATGCTATATAATGACTTTTATATTGTTCGATTAAATTGCTTCCGAAAGTAGAATACTCTTTTTCTAGTATTTAATGTATATAAATGTAACTTTTTCCATGATTGATATTTGCTTGTATAAGTGTTTTCAACACCAAATGGAAATCTAAATTTATCGTTATATATAGATTTGTTTAATGTTGTCATTATTTCCGATTAGAAAGGAAAATGAAATGGAAACTTAACATTCAAAAATCGAACAGTATTATATGTTTAAAATAAGAGCTCATAAAAATTTTTTCTTTTTATTTTAATGGACCAAAATTATTTCCATTTCAATAAATAACATTATAATTTTGAGAATCCAATTAATCAGAAATATGTTATTTATTCAAGAATTTGTGGTAAGTTTTAACATTTTCATATTTTGGAATATTCGAAATGCTTTAATTGTCGCTTGGACTCGATACTATATTTGTTTTCAGTTTTAAAAATTGATTTTTCCGCGTTCCATTAATTTTTATATTCTCTCGAATCTCCCTTTGATTCGCACTCCTGCACACTAAAAATAAAATTTTTCTTCATTATATAATGTAAAATATACATGAACACGTATTTTTTTTGGACGATTTATACATAAATTCTAAACTTTCTAGAAATTTAAGGCAATCTTATCATGCAGCAGAATCCAAAGTTTATAACTTTTCGTTGTAATGATGTGTGTGTATGTTTATCGGATAATAAGACAATAGTTAATGACTTGCAATTGTTGTTTTTTTTATTAAGGTTTTGATGAGCGTCGTTTATGAGTGACTTTTTTTCCATATGTGAAGAGAGTAACTTGCCTCTTGCATTTAAACAATATGATTGCATTTTACTAAATTATAATTTAAAGTCAAATCCCTCTACACATTTTAGAAAAATATTTAGGTTCAGATAGCAAATTAAATCATGAAATAAAATTTCATTTTACGGTTAAGAATTTAAAAATTGAGTATTCAAAATTAAGAATTTTTGTTCTATCAGTTCACCAGTACAAAAAATATGGCGTTATAAACTCATAGAAAAGATCTTAATGGGTTATTATGGATAACAAATTTCCATTAAAATCATTAAGAACTTTATTAATTGCGTATTTTTCATTACACATCATTGTATAAACTACCTGTCATTGCGCTAAATTTTTTCCGAGTTACATGTATTTTAAAGCTGTAATTTATCAACATTTTCTATGATATTTTTTTCTATATTCAGTATAAGTTATATTTATACTATTTGCTTAAACAATGAAAGTAAAACCATCTTCCAAAGTAAAAAACTAGATGAAAAGCTAAGTAAAATACATTTTTGACTTTTTTCTTTTATGTCCGGTCGAAAAGTTAAGTGAAGCGAAGTAAACTTCTGCATTTAACACTGTCATCAATTTTAGTTAAGATCATATTGTTGGCTATAGCTGGAGTGCCATTTTATGTATGAATCCAAATCACTTGAGAAATTATATATTATATTCTTTGGTTCCCTTAATGTTCGAAAATGTGTATCAACGACATAAAGAATATCTTATCGTCATAGGATAAGCAAGGTCTGAGTGGAAAATGCTGCTTTTCCATTTAGAACATGGATATTTAGGATAAATATTTGTTACTTTAATACAAAAATACAAAAATAACAGTTGAAATATATTCAGAGTGGGCTGAATTACTTACTAGAGAATAAATACCGAAGAAAATAACTTTATTTGTCTTAACATTTAGCTCTATCAAATTAGATTCGAAAATAAATAGAGAATTAATTTGATTTCGTTCATTCTACTCTCTGAATTATTTGTTTATATTTATGCCCTTCATTCGATATTTTTAGGAAATTATAAAATAATATTTTTTGCGGATTTTTATCGGTTGACATACAATGATGCAATGTTGCAAATATAGAGGATTTCATTTTTTCAACATCTGGTGCATTATCAGTTATTGATTTTCTATAAAAATTTTGCAGTTTCTTTATAGTTTCATCTCTCAAACTGCCACGCTTTTTACCCCCCCCCAAAGTGACAAATTTTTTCTTTCAATCTTGGACAACATTCCTCCCTGAGTCCGAAAAACAAAATTTTGGAATTATGTCTGTGTGTGCGTCTGTGAACACGATAACTCAAAGTCTATTAGAGCTACGGGGATTAAATTTGGCATGCAATCTTGAAACATCATTTGTAGTTTGCTATCAAATTTTGGACAAAACCCGTTTGAAGGAAGTCTGACTGTCTGTCCGCTTTCACGTGAACACTATAAATTAAAAACTTGAATAGCTAGATAGATAATATTTGGTACACAGTTTTATCATACTGAATGTAGGTTCGTATAAAAGTTTGGGCTAAATCCGCCATAGGTGGACTGTCTGTTGGTCTGTTTAATCGCAAATTTGTGAACAAAATTACTTTTTAAGATAATGACCTAGATATGTGAAATTTGGTATGTGGCCTTCTAACCTTAATTGTAGAGTTGGGTCCAATTTTCATTTCAATCTGTTGAAAAAAGATGATCAATTTGCATATTTGTTTCAAAATGCACATTGCGACTGCGTGTTGGTGAGCTTTTTGCTTATTTTACACAAGTTAGTATGGTTGAGTTTTAACCTTGACGGTCTACGAAGGAAATTGTAGCAAGCGGCAGACATGCGCTTCGGAAATTATGGCAACCCCATGAAACAAAACATCGTTTTGACATTTCCAGATGGACGCCTGGGATTAACATATGTATTGTGAAATCTAGTGTCATATCGATAGCATGGTTTTGTACTCCAAAACATTAAATAAACTTGCGGTACCTCAGCGCGCGAAAAAATCGCAAATATTTTTTGCAAAATATTAAGTTTTTCGGTATTCATAAATTTTATGTGTTTCATTCTAAATCACCATTCATAACTTTTTTTCTCAAAATAACCAGCCAAAAATATTAACCCATTCCTGGGACTCCCCCCCCCCCCATTACTGGTCGTATGCGGGAAAGTTTCGGGGAGGCCCCTCCCACTTTTTTTCTTTTTATCTCTTGCTCATACGGTGTACGTTATGGGCACGTTAATCACGTAGATGAATTGCGCCCGATTACGTTTGTATTGTTGATTTCCCAAATTTTTCTTAAAATTTATCTTTATATAGTTGCAAATGTTCGTATATCTATGTCCCAGCCCCTAATTATATAAATGATATTTCTCATTATTTCCAATAAATTCTTACAAAAATGTCCAATTATTTCAGGATCTCAACGACTGCAGTTATCTCTGCTAAGGATCCTTATGGGAAAATAAGCGTCACCTCCCTCCAGAATTCCTGGACATTTTGTTTGCTGAAACTGTACTGAAATAGAAAAAAGTTATTTAGAAACCCAAATGTAGCCTTGCATGCCGAATAGTTCAGATTGCAAAAAATCCCTAAGCTTAAGCAAATATTGAACTTCTAATCTCGAAGATGAGTTGCGCCCGAATGTGTTAGCATTTGTATTGCGCCCTGCACGAAATCTTGTAGAAGGGAGTGCCACATCAGTTTTCGTCCCCATCTTCTGACTGCGATTTTAAATTACAATGGTTCTCCCCCCAATTTCCCTCGTTATTATTTAAAACGAAACATTGATATAAATGAATCAAACAATACTGAACTTAAACTTTTTTTAAATTACTTCTTCCGTTGATGTTGTCTCTGAGAGTGGTTCAAAATTACGAGGATAGACCCAAAGCATTCCTCTTGTTTCTTTAAAAACTTAACATTTCTGAAACTAAACGAGGCATTGATTAAGAAATAAATCCAAATGAATCTTTTGTTTATGACTTTTTTAAGATTAAATATCTGAATGTGAAATGTCTAAATTACTTACAATTTAAAGAAAAGAAGTTATATTTAATAACATTTGCTTCTACTCCTATATTCTAACTCAAATAAAACTCATTCATAAACAGAAGTTTGTATAAACAATTTTAAATTCACCACTTTCCTGCTGAACACCATTCACACGAAAACTTTCTAGGATCTGTTACTAAGACTATTTGCGCAACAAATGACTGCTAACGCCATTCAATTACGCTTTCTGCTCCAGTAAGTTTACTAAAACCTTAGAAGCGATTTGGAAAGAAAAGACTTTCCTAAATGCTTTGGGACATGAAAGGGTTCAAAGACTTCCGGTAACACAAAAAAGAGGCAATTTTTGCTATGGAAGCAAAAAGTACTTTTTATCTTCCAAACGGATTCGGAAGACTGAGCCTTTTCATCAAAACTGGAACTCGTGCGAAGCCTGTGGAATGTCCATGGAGACGTGCTGATAAGAGCCTTATACGGATTTGGGGAATTCGATTAATCCCGGAACAGCATGTCCAAACGTAACTATCACCATAGTAGCGTTCAACCATTTATAGTAAACAATAGAATCTATTCTGTAAAAGAGAGAGGAGGCAGGAAATGCATTACTATCTTGTTTGATATTTTTATATTTGCAATAATGACTGCGTATGTCTTTTCTTCTGTAACTTTGGATTTTCTGTCTAAGATATGTAAGCATATTTAATATTTATGCCTGACAAAAGCATGACTTCAACTTACTTATTGCTATAACAGTGTTTGATATCAGGTGAGTGGCAACAGTCAGTTGTTGACTTATTTTGAATTTGATTTCAAAATATGAGATGAGGACGAGTACGGTTGAACGATGTTACGTTGTACGCAGATACGAAGCGCAATAGATTTTTTTTAGTGTTCTAATAAATGTTTGTTTAGTCTCAGAAGAATTATTATGAATTCGAATCAAAAAGCAAAAAAAAAATATAATATACAACATACAAAATATAGAAATTAAAAAAAATTGCTATTTAAAACTAGTCGAAATACGCGTATGTCTGACATAATTGAAAGAGGAGTTATGTATATATTTGAATACTTTTCCATGAAAACGTGAAAAAACACATTTCTGCAACAATCTATAAGGTGTCCACTTAAAAAAGGGAAACACCCCTTAACTTCACAACGACGACAGCTTTAATCCTGAAAGCAGTGTCTAGTTATCTTGAAACGTCTATTCGCTATGCAATGAGAAACGCTATAACGCCCTCTAACTATTAACGTTTTAACGAAGACAGCTTATGTCATGAAAGTAGAATCTATTTATAGTAAAACGTATATGCTTTATGCGATGAGATAACTTAAATCGAAACCTGGTGGCAAACTTCGGAGTTAGCATTCCTAGCTCGAAAGCGGTACAAAATGGAGGAAAAATGTCAAAACAAAGTTGTAGAACTTTATCGATTTAGTACAAAAAGATATCTAATGCACACTAATACGAAGAACAGAACGCTTAAAATGCACATTTGTTTGTTCGAATTTTGCGAAATTGTGACGTCACAGGAAGTAGAGAAAAGGATCAAATCTTATTTTTCGGCAAAAAATGTTCGCATTATACTTTTTTCTATGGAAATGACTCAAACAGCAGGCGTATGGACCTTTCCTCCAACATTGCAGGACTTACGATGACGTATTACTTGCTGGTTGTGCTTTCCAAAAAAGTATATGCTAAAAAGCGTTCAAAGTGAAATTCATTAAAGGCCGAAAATCTGTATTCTAATGTGGGAGAGCATATTGCACACAGAAAATAAAGGTATCTTGTGATAACCGATTGTTTTTCTCTAATTTTAATCCCTATTGTGACGTCACACTTTCGGAAATCGGGAACAAACAAATGTTCAGTTTAAACATTCCATTCTGCGTTTTAATGTGCGCAAGGTATTTTTTTGTTCTAGATCGATAACGCTCTACAACTTTATAATTGGCATTTTCCCTCTATTTTGTACCGTTTTTGAGAAAGGAACCCTAACTTTGAAGTTTTCCACCAGCTGGCGTTTTAAGCGGTTTCATCGCAAAGCCCATAGACGTTTTACTATACGTACACACTATTTTCAAGACCAAAGCTGCCGTCGTTTTGAAGATGGGGGAAGCCCTAATTTAAGTGGACACTCTATATAAGTGTAATTAGTTCTAAACATTCCACAAACGATTAGAAAATGAAGAGGATACTCGTTAAATAGTTCATAAGGAAATCATTGATTTTCAGATCTCTCAAAAATATCGTAAGCCATCAAATGTATATCCATAACTTCAATTAATCGAAGTAGTCCTAGTTTAAATCTAACATTATATTAGTAGACGTCTGAAATCACCACTATAACTATGATGGATAATATTTTCGATACAAAAAAATAATGGAAATTTATTAAACGAAAAATAAAATGTTGATTATTAGTAGTGAACCATATATTTACTTCATTTGCAAATAGTCACACAGCTTAATTTTTAAACTTTTTAATATATCAAACTGATGTCGATTTAAACAATATCTATATAAACATACAAATAATGAAAAATACAAAAGAATGAGATAAAATAGAAGCATTATAACAATACCTATATTTTACTATTATACTAGAAAACTATAAATAAGATAGCTTTTGGATTATAAAACAAAAAGTAATGTCACGAAATGGCTGCAATTAAGTAGGTGTTATGCTTTAGAATTGATTTTTTTAAATTTACAAACTAATATATTTTAAAACTAATATATTTCTGCACTCTTAATGACTTTTTGTGAGGACATAAATATACAATCAGCGACAATACTAAGAAATCTCAAACTGATATCATCAATATCATCAATTGCTTTCATCCTGCATATTATCGTCACGCTAATCACATCTGCATCTAAAATTACTGAGAAAGATGGACAAAACTGGTGGGTGGTAATAAAACAAATATGTGTGTTAAATGCGTCAGTTACTTTTTGAACTTACTGAAAGATTTTCCAAAATAATTTTTTCATTTTATGAATTTTAGAGTATTTTTCTGAGGTAATTAAATCATAGGATCCAGAATATATTAATAACTGATTAAACATATTCCAAAACAAATATCTGGAAAGCTATTTGATGAATAATTTTGCCATCTATATTTGAGTTTAAAATTATTTTTAGTAACTATCGGCTGAACAACTCGCTGAAAATACCCAAAATTAATTTCTTGTCCCGGGTTTAAATATAGCTGTTTTCATAATTTTGAGGTAAGATAAACAGAAATCACTGAATGTGTAGTTTGCTGCCCTGAACAGACACGACGGGTCTAAAAATATAGATAATTAATTATATGATTTATGAATAAATATTTGCTTTTACATTTAAAAATAATAAATTTCATATTTATGATAAAATGTGCAATAAGTATTCACATTTTACTCGAATTCAATATTTGTTTTTTCAAAATTCTTTAGTGAGGAGGTGTATATTAAATTAAATGTAATATCAAAGACACAAGTTTTGACAAATTTTAGAATCTTTATCCATTTCTTTTTCTGCAAACAGTTAGCTATTAGAATTAGTAAATATTTTATCAAGCTGCAGTGGTAGCACAACTTATTTCACGATGTATAAAAAAGAACTGGTGTTATTTGTCATTACCCTTCAAAAAAGTTAATTCCTTTCTGCGAACTCATATTCATCTCTAAAATGAATAACAATTTCCAAATCCATTTTGAATATCACATCCATTTCTAAATTCTCCATTTTATTCTTAAACTAAATTTTCTATCTGAATGCTATATCATTCTACAGGAAATGTCAAGAGACACCAATGCTTAAGACTGCAAGATCTTGCCATTCCGAATACAAGAAATAGAATGTTAACAATCTTCTCGACGTGAATAAATTCATGGGTAGCTTTCCCCTCTTGGGTTGTGGGATGCTCTTCATCATTTCCTCTGATACATCTGACATCATTCGCCGAAGCCATACAAAGGAGGATACATTATACATTAGGGTGGATCGAAAATCCAAAGTGTGGATAATCGGCAGAGGGTGCAAAAGTTGTCTTTTAAGTGTTCTAGCATACATGCAAAGATATTTCAACTTCGTTTAATATCTTCCGGTGCCCCAAGACGTTTAAATATTTGCAAAAAAACGATTTTTATACAAATTTCGAATTAAAAATAAAAAATATGTTAAAAAATCGATTTTACAGGCAGAAACTTAGAGGATAGGGCTAAGGAATGATAAAAATACCAACAAAAATTGGAAAATTATCGTAATGAAAAAATATCGTGTCTGTTCGATATCGCATTTTGTAAGTGTACAAATTTAGATATATGTGAATGCCAAAAAGACATGAAAATTCTACTTGCTGAGCGATTGTTTATAAAAAATCAAAGATTAGAAAGGAAAATGTTTATTGGAGAAGTGGACGTAATTGCGACCAAAAAAAAGAGAAAAGGAAAAAAGAAAACAGATGGAAGACAAAAGAATAAAACGTAAAATGGTTAAAACTGATGCTGATGCTGCTCATACTTAATCAATGGAGCTACTTGAGCTCAACATTATGTTTTTGTCCTTGTATACAGATACGGATGTAATTACCTTGGAATATCAATCGTAAAATCGTTTAGATTTCCCTACCTTAACAAGACAACGTGATCGATACGCAATTTCAGATAGAGCAGCTGCTTCATTTACCAGTGCTGTTTTACAAGACATTTGAAATGTACACGAAGGAGAGACTTCGCATGTGTTAGATCGCAGTAAAAATCGTAGACAGCGTAAAAAGCTTTAAAATGTAGTTGCAGAATCTACTAAATTAACAGTGTCTTGATCTCTTTTAACCGGATTATGTTTCGATGGGAGAAAAGACAACACAAAAGTACTAATTAAGAAGGACACAAAGTACTACCCAAAGACCACGAAGGAGGAGCATTATCTCTTGTAAACGAACTTAACTCTGTGTATATCGGACATGTTATTGCTGCAACAGGAGGAGCTAAAGCCATAAAAGAAGCAATACTCAATTTTTTGAATCAAATTATATGCATTAAATGGAATAACAATAATTGGATGCGATGGAACAAATGTTAATACTGGGAACAAGGGAGGTATTATTCGCTTGATGGCACTGGCCTCAATAGACCATTACAATGGTGAATTTGTTTGCTTCAAACGAATGAGTTACCTCTCCGTCATCTAGTAAATTCCTTGGATGATGCAATAACTGGTCCTAAAGAATTTTGTCGACAAATTGGTAAAGCAATCGAAACCTGCGAGGAGCTACCTGTAGCTCCTTTTTCTCCAATAAGTGTGGAGAATATGCCACATAATATAGATAGAATGGTTCTCAGCAATGATCAGCAATATCTATATGATATTTGCCTAGCGATATCACGTGTTGAATGTTATTCTGAACTTGGCACTAAGAACTGGTGCAGTTGCTCACTCAAGGTGGCTAACAATTGCAAGTAGAATTTTAAGGTTGTATGTAGTCACAGAAAAGCCATCCGACAAACTTATTATTCTTGCAACATATATTATGAAGGTATATGCAACCTGTATGGTTCCATGTCAAAACAAAGACTTCCATAACAGAAGGAGCGCTGTATATTTGGAGACTTATCTTATTTTCTAGGTATTTGGAACCCAATTTAAGAAATATAGTAGATACTGTTATTCAAAGAAAGAGCTTCTTTTGTCATACTGGAAATTTGCTATTGTCAATGCTCACTGATAACAGAGAGAATATAAGGTCTTTAGCACTACGAAAACTAATTTGTGCTAGAAATGAAAACAGAGGATAATCAGAATCAGAATTTTTCAAGTACCAAAAATAGACTTTAAAGCAAAGGATTATTTTGCACTTATTAACTGGCAACGAGTTGGACCTTTTGAATCACATCTTTTGATGAATGTGCCATTTAAAGAAATTAAGGCCATGGTAAAAGTTAGACGGAGGAATGGTCAAAATATCCATGCCATACCCAAGCTGTAGAAAGATGTTTTCGCTTAGTGTCTGAAGCATCGGAAAGTGTGTATGGAGAAGAGAAGAGACACGTATTCATATTGAATAGGATACAATCAAGAAATCTTATCAAGCATTATAATAATTATAATACAAAAAAGGATTACATCCTTTAGAAATATGTATATCTTCAAACTAATAAAATTAAAAAAATCTATAATATAAGTTCAGTTTTTATAAGTTTTGTGATTTTTGCTCTGACTATTAAATTTATACTTCATGTATTATTATAAAATTATAATTATTTATAAGTTTATACTTTAATACTTGAATAATCTGCAATTTTTTCAAATATTTTTCATTAATTCACAATTTTAATAGATATTTGTAAAAATGTGAATTTTTAATTTTTGGGTTGCTTTCGGGCCACCAGAAGATATGAATGAATGTTAATAATAATAAAAAATGTAAACTAATATACCCAAAACAAAATTTTCTTACTCGGTGCTAAAGGAAATTTTGAAAATATTTTTTATAAATTAAAAAAAAATGACATTTTTAACTGTTTTTAGGTCACTTGGGGCACTGGAAGATATGAATGGATTTCATTAAAAAAATATATGTAAACTAATATACCTAAGACACAACTTTCCCACCTCATGCCAAAAATAATTTCAAAGCAAAACAAAAAAATTGTAAATTTTCATAAAAAATCAATTTTTAACTATTTTTGAGGTGCTTGGGGCACCCGAAGATATATATGAATTTCCATAAAAAAAATTATATAAACTAATATACTTAAGACGCAATTTTCCCGCCCCCTGCCAAAAATAATTTCGAAAAAAATTTTTTTCCTATACTTTTCGATCCACCTTATTATACATATCAGTCTGGTAAGGTTTAATAATGTATGTAATGAATCTGTAATCAGAATTAATCTATTCAACCTTGTATTGCAGAAGAAATAGAAGTCTCTAAACGTTGGGGTACGTAGTTACAGCTTTTGTAAGGGAATTATTCTGGATATTGTAATGGAAATGGTGTTAGGTAATATATTTAGCTGTGTGTTAAGTTTTGATGTATAAAACCCTTAAATTTTCTTAACAGTTTAGAAGTGATTGACCATTGTAATCATAGCAGTTTATTTAGACAACCTTTGCAAAACACCTTGGGCGAATTATACAAAAGTTTTCTTAGTTGTTATGTCGTATCTCTATATTTACAGCATTATTATTATTTATTATAATATATATATACACATTACAAAAATTTTTTTGGTTTTTTCTGTTGTTGTTTTTCTGAATTTCTAGAGCATGCTTGTTGCAGCAGCTTTCAGCGTTCCTTGTATGCTTTATGCTTAATGCTTTATACTTGTTTTGTACTTCCTTTTCTTCTCCTTTTGTCTATGGCATTTCACACAATGAATTTTTTAGCGACTGGCAAAATGTGCTCAACGCGCAGTGCTCGGTGTCTTTCTACTCTGGGGGATAGATTTACATCGTCAGACAATTACCCCATGTTTTGCAAAGATTTTGCTCATGATCTCTGTGACAGGAAATTTTCTTACTTATCGTCTTCTAGGGGCCAAAACATAGAGATTTTTTTCAAAAAATGTTCTAATAGGCGATGTTTTACTTGCCCTAAGCTTGATATTGATCAAGTTCGCAATGATGATACTTTGATTCCTGGTTGCAAAATCGACAACTGTATTTATCTCTTCTGACAATAATGCCTCTTCTGACATTGTAAATCTTAAAAAAACAGCTAATTGTTTTTGTGATAAAGACTCCTTTTCTCAATTTATTGACAAAGATTCTGGCCATATTGTTACTGGTAATCTAGACATTGTAGAGAATACAGATCTTAAAAGTATCATGTTAAAATGTCCAAAATTCAGATCGATTTTTCGTGTTTCTCTTCCTTCCATACTGCATAAATTACTGAATAATATTGATGATTTCAGTTTAAAAACTTCTAATGCTTTTTCTAACCCCATTGAATTTTTCATTGAGTGGAAATGGAATCTTTATTACTTTTTGAAAAAGTCTTTCTCCTTCCATTATAATAATTCCGAATGTTTTGATTCTTTTAGCTTTTCTATTATTAAAATTGCTATTGAAGACTAAAAAAGTAAATTCATCATCACTCCTATCGACAAAGCTTCCACTAACTATGCTTTTATTTGCAAACAGCATTATTATAATCTTCTGGATAAGGAACTTCAAAATTCAGCAACATTCAAAAAGTCCAACTTTAATATGAGTACAATATCCAAAAAAATCTTGCTTTCTATAAATTCTTCAAAATTAAGAAATTTAATTTTTGCTTTCCATATATTACTAATAATCCAAAATTTCATAAAAATCATATTTCTTATCGTTTTATCACTTGTGGAACTTCTTCATACATGAAGCAACCTGGTTACATTTTCTTCAATCTGTTAAAAAAATTACTGAATGTCATGTGTTCAGAAGGTTTCACTTGGATTATTAACAATAATAAACCGATTATTGATTTCATTCACAATAAAAAGAACAATATTTCTTCTATTGAGACTTTTGACTTCAAAGATCTTTTCACAAGCATTCCTCTAGCCACTCTTCGAGAGGTGCTTAACTCATACTTTTTTGATTACAAAAATATTCTCAATATTTCTTTTGAGTATTGGGATAAATTATGTAATTTTTGCATATTTAATAATTTTATTTACAATGAGGAAAGTATTTTTCTCCAATCACATGGCATTCCTCAAGGATCTTCATTTTCTTCTATTACAGCTAACCTCTTCCTTCATTATTCTGAGAAGAATTTTTTACTTCTTCATCCTCAGGCTTTCAGATTCGTAAATGATCTTATTGTTTTTAATCATGGATTATTTAATATTACGTGGCAAAATATTTATCCTTCAGCCTTGCTTTTTAAACAAACAAACTGAAATCAGTTTGAAGCAGATTTTTTAGATCTGGATATTAAACTTGCTGATAATAACTTTTGTATCGATATTTTTGACAAAAGAATTGATTTTAATTTTTGTGTCAACCGACTTTCATATTGGTCTTCTAATATTTCTATTAAGATTTATAGAAACACTATTCTCTCTCAATTTTCTCGCATTAGATCTATTTGTTCGAACGAAATTTCAAAATCTAGACAATTAAAGCATTTGTATGATCAACTTTTAAATAATGGTGCGACGATATCTCAAGCAGTGATTACGGAGCTACTGACAAAGCCTCTTTCTCCTTATCTTTCTTTTTCATCTGTTTGGCAACAGCGATAACTGGTTTGGCGTTCATTCTCCTCGTGGTCACGGTAGCTTTTTCCTGACCATGGTAAGCATATTTCGCTTTTATTTTATTATTTTTTATGTTATGGCTGTTTTTTTTATTTTATTCTAGGTCTTTTGTATTCGGATTTTTTGTATTTGTATTCGCATTTTTTGTATTTGATTCTTTTTAAATATTCTTAAATGTATTTATTTTTTATTCAAGAATTCTTCCATTTTTATTTGTCTTGTGCTTTTAGAGGGGATGACGGCAATTTTTAACGGATTTCGTTTGTCGTTAGCAGAAAAAAGCACAAAGTAATATCATGAGCGAGCTTCTCTTCCTGACGAGCGGCTCGCTATGATATTTTTTAATTTTCTTTTGGTTTTCGTCTATTTTTGCCATTTTATCTTGACTGTTTTGAATTTTGTCTTGTGTTTCTAAGTTTGTTTTGATATATATATATCATCAAAATATCATTCGAAAACAAAGCATTCAAAATATGTAATCATATCGTTATTTGCATTTAATAAATATAAACTCTTCGCAATGCAATAAAACTGAAATAAACGAATCTTTTTTTCACTATTCAAGAATCGAAATGTAGGAATAAAATGCAAAACAAAATCAACAACCTTATAAGAAACATTTCTATGTGTGTTTCAATTACATAATTGCGGCTAAGCGCCAATGTATGCCAATTATTCTGCAGAATCAGAATTTGTACTCTCAAGACATCCCACAATGCTATAGAAAGAAATTCATTATTTCTATTTAAATCTGCTATCGAGAGTAAACATCCTATACGATCATTATACTGATGACTGAGTTGTGGGATGGAATATCAAATTGATTGAGTTTGGCATAGCATGCATAATGTCTACAGTTGCAGACGCTTAACTAAAAAAGCATAAGTACATGAAAAATCAGGTAAAGAGGAGTATATATCTCATGAATTTTCTTTTCTAAGACTCTTTTATTAATAAAGATCAGAATGTAGGGCCCAAATGTTTTATTTTTGAGTTAATGAGTGTTTACCCTAAAATATTTTGTATAATGTTATTACGTTGTTTTCATTCTATCAATATCCTTCATAGTTTTACATTTTTTCAGAAACACATAATATTTATTATGTTATAAAATTAAGAAATGTTCCATTTGTATTTATTCATGACAAATAATTGCATTTGTTGAGATTTTAAATTTTTATCCATTGCTCTGTTAACGTTTTATATCAAAGAAATAATTCATTCTTACGAAATAAAGAATAATCTTCTTTCCAAAAAAAAAATTAAAAAAGCAACAGTTTGCAAATATGAGGAAATCTATGTGAAATACAATCATGCATCAGTAATTCATTTATGGGAATCTCTATACTTAAACAACTTTTTAAACATCCAAAGAAGTTATAGGTTTTTTATTAAAAAAGTGTCATTTGAGCAATTATTTGGATCACTGTAGAAAATCAAATAACTGACCGCAATACACAGAATGAACAAAAGAAATCATGTGTGACTCTCTGTTTCCGTATAGGGACCTCAGAATACTGGAATGACCCTTTTTCAACGATAAGAGAAATTTCCTACTCGAAGCCCCTGAAAATCCACAATAACATATTTCATACTTAATGGGCTGATGCGCAAAACAGGACTCTGCTTAGTTGATGGCTTAAGGTGGCTTTTACTACAAGGAAATGGATTAGCCTGAAATGAGAGTTCTAAGAAATTCTCCAAAACCCATGTGGGTGAGCCACGCTAAAAACAATCACGATCTTCGGATAGTCATTTAACCCTTTCGCGTTCATTGGTTTCGCAGAAAAACCACAGATGAAGCATTTTTTTTTTTTACTGCGCATGGGCGAAAAGAAACGTAATTTTTCTTTCATAATTTAAGAGCCAGATATAAAGGCCAACTTATATAAAAATTCTAGTTGAATACCGTTAGTATTCACAAAAATATCGGCATTGAAAGAGTTACATTGCTTTTGATCTCTAAGCGAAACAAAATAATGAGGTTAATATTTGTTTTTAGTTGAAGGTTGATATTTTTTAATATTAAATCTTCGAAAGTGATATTGAATTTTATGAAGGTTGAATATCCGTTTACTTATAAATTTACATAATTTATATTGTATTTAGAAGATAAATTATTCGGAGGGAAAATAGCCCGTTACCGTTGATTGGTTTCACTCTGAAGCCACAAATTTCTTGAAAAAAATGCAAAATTGTTTTCCTTTATATATTTATAGTCAGCTACATGTCCAATACTCATTTTTGAAATAAATATAGTAATTTTCAAAATGAAACATGTAGTGAACTTGAAAGAGTTAATCAACGAAAACTGGTTTTTTTGAGTGATTTTTGGGCGCTTCGGGCAAAGGTCGAACTGTGCTTGACGAAATGCTTGAAGTTTTAGGCACAGAAGCAGTTAAAAAGGGGAAAAACATCAAACAGATTACATAGAAAAAAGTAAAATAAATTTTATAAAAGAATTGCATCCGCCTTTCAGTTAAAAAGTAATTTAGGACTAATTTTTATATTGGAGCGTTTAATGCAGGATTTTTTTAATGAAATCAAGTTCTTTCTTGATTTAATCTAACATGAAATAAAACAATTAAAACTGAAGTACTTTCTTTAAACACTTGTATAAGAAATATTTAAACATTACCAATCAAATTAAACCCTAGAAGTAGTAATGAATACTCAAGAAATGCACTGCTATACAGTGATCCAGACGTAGAAAAATAAAATTTTATCTACTTAGTTGAAACGTGTTTAGAAATGTAAATAAATTTCCGCGTTAATTGAGATAGAAACTGATGTTTTTTTCATGTAAATTTTCAGTTCTTCTACCTAAGACGAAGAAGTGAAGCAAGGTAATTAGCTATTTTCACACAAATTAAATTTAAGAAAAGGTCCATGTCTTTGATTAGTTTTTTTAACGTGACAGGAAAAAAATCTTCTTTTATAATCATTAGTTCAAGACTGAACTGCATTCAAGGATACAAGTGAGAATTAGAATTAAATAGTTTTAATTTACAGAAACCTTTGCAATTACTAAAGTAAAAATATATTTTCTTTAACCCATTAACGCACAACTTCCTCATTTGAGGACACTGAATAAAATTATCTGTAGAACCATTTTTATTTTTTGAAAGAGATTTTTACTTTCAAGAATGGTAGATTACATTACTATGAACGTTCCAACAAATTAATTTTAATGCAGCTGTGAATGTTTATTATTTCTTTTGCATCGTTGACTGTTTATTGCATCGTTGCGTTGTGATTTTTCAAGCCTCGCAGGTGCATTTGGTTTTCGAGTAGCTGCATCATTTAAAAACACGAAGATTACTTAAATATATTATAACATTTTATTTTGGAGTACTATGTTAACATATGATAGTAAATTATTTTGTAATTTTGAAATATTCCTTTTCAAAAATGACGTTATATAATGCTGTAGTATATAATGAGGGGGTAGAGAAGTTAAATTTTTTAAAACTATTTTCTTTATATTTTTATTTCAAATTTGTATATAAAATAGAAATTAAATTTAACTCTTAATATATTGAGGTTCAGTTTCTTAAACAGACTGTTTCGATTACTTACATGCACAAAATATTGTGTTTAGTCCAATATTACATCTATAATCATGCGCACAAAGTGACTATCTCATTCTTTCACCAAAAAATATACCCATATTTATTACTCGCTGAAATAAATATATACCAATATGAAGGTTTGGTAATGTGTGTACCATAAGAGAAATAAGAGATAATTTTTTAGGAAAAAAGTGAGTTTGTGGATTGCATTGTTTTAGAGATGTAATATATCGAATTTGACAGTTTTCCACCATTTTCTAGAGTTTTAACAGTCATATGTCCTCTTAATAGTATGTTTTTCTACGGAAAATGATTTCCAAGTTATCTACGAATATATTTTACGATCAATAGCTACTTTATAAATCATTAGAATTTTTCAGAAATATTTATTCGTTTCAAAAATTATCGATAAATATATTAACTCTACAACTATTATATACTGTTTAAAAATTAAAAGAGATAGTTATAAAGTTCCCAGTTAGGCTGAAATATTTTGAGCGGCAAAGATGTCATCATGAAAGAAAAATAAAGATTCAGAGTTATCTTCTTACTTGAGTAGAAAAGTGGTTTCTTAATTAGATCTTCTTTTTTCTTCAGAGAGTCAGCATTGATTTTCCCTTTCTTAAAGAAAAAAAATGGGAAGATTTTTTTTACAGTCTTTTAAGAAGAGCGAGAAAGCTACAGAGTTTTTCCTTTGGGAAAAAAGTCGAATTTTAATTTATCAATGTTAAAATAAAAAAATAATAATTTTTATAAAGATTTAAAATTTAATACATTATATTTAGTACTACTGGTTATAAAAGTGGAAGAGCATTTTGCTGAAAACGTATTAACGAATCTTAATATAAATAAAAGTCATTGTGGGTATGTGGCTATGTTCCACATCTCCTTCTAAACCAATGGGCGGTTTTCAACCAAATTTTGTACACTTATTATTTAAGACAAAGGGAAGAGACTTATGACTTTTCTAAGTCCAAAAGTTAATTAAACAGGCAGTTAATTAGAAATTAACCGAAACATTTTTTTCGCCGTAACTTCGGAGCAAATTGTCTGACAAAACATATTTTTATACCATCTTAAAGTTCAAATTTTTACCTTTTCAATGACACCAATTTTATTTCTGTGACATTTTCCCTTCGATTGTTATTAATTTTTAAATTTCAGACAACAATTAAATAATTAACAAAGCCCATTGACTCAGCGACTCTCGGTGAAGATTATTTTATTTTTCAATCAACTGTCACGTGATCATTCAGGAATGCGAAAACATGTGGAATAAATTATTTTTAAAATCAACTATCACGTAATCCATCTTTCCGCTGTAACTTCGGAACAAATTGGCCGATAAAACGTATTTTTATACCATCTTAAAGTACAAAATTTTACCTTTTCAGTGATACCAATTGTATTTCTGTGACATTTTTTTTTTCAATTTTTATTAATTTTTTAACGTTTAATATCTTTTAATTTATTTTTTTGCAGACAATTTTGAAATAATGCAAATTTATAGCTACTCCGTTGCTAGGCAACGGCTAAACTTTGAACTAATTTACCTTTATTTAAAAAAATTTACTTATTTTTATAAATATCTATAATATAAAGCAGAAAATACATGTATTTGTCTGACTGTCAGTCACAAGAACTAATCCTAAACGGTGAACTGTAGCAACATAAAATTTACACACGACATTCTAGAGCATATTTCTAGGTCAAAGGTGCTATTTTTAAATTTCAGAGTTAATTAGTTCTTAAGGTATTTAAGTAAATAATGAAAATTAGCCTCTTTTAAGCATAATGCTTAGACGTTTTTTGCCAATAACTTCTGAAACGTTTATTAGACAACAATTATTTTTATGCCAAATTAAAGAGCAGAGAATTATCTTTCTAAAAATGATAATTCCTTTGCGATGAAGTGTTTTCTCTGATTGTTATAAAGGTTTAAAAAATATTTTTAACGCAATTTCTAACAATACTTTTTATTCTTATAGAAATAAATTCAAGCCAAATTACTGTTTCGCGCGCGGGCTTTTGTCAGTGTTAAAGTTAATATAAGAAAATATTGCTTTCTTTGACCATTAACAACATAGGAGACTTTACACTTCCGTTTTCCTGTTGTCGTAGCATTTGCAGCTTTTAATGCGGTTACACAGTGATCCAATGACGTTAGTGAATTATTCTCTCGATGTTTTGTTTAACTTTCACAGTGAGGTATTACAGAATATCCATCTGTAGATACGGTAATGGGCAATAACAAGTAAATTCATATCCTGTAGAGTTCTTAAACTCCTTAGAATTGTCAGGGGTACCTTCCGACAAGCTGAGATTAAACGTCGGTGTGCCTGAACTATTGATACGTAACCTGGATGTACCGAGACTGCGCAATGGCGCACAGTTACAAATTACACACCTAGGAGAAAACGTCGTGCCAGCTACTGTTATGACTGGCATAACGAGAGGAGAGATTTTTTTAATTCCGCGCATTCCGATAATACCGAAGAATTTACCATCCGAGTTCAAAATGTAACATTTCCCTTTAAAATTAGCATATTCCAGGCTCAGGGTTAGACACTCAAAAGAACAGGCGTACATTTGGAAAAACCATATTTTTCGCATGGGAAACTATATGTGGAATGTTCACGTGTGTCCAGCCCACAAAAACTCTACATCCATGCAAGAAACGGAAAACAAAAAACGTCGTATACAAAAGAGTGTTAGCATAGATAAACAAATTACCTAACTATATCAGCAGACACTCCTGTTAGTCGTCCAATTATGTATTATCAACCGTCAAAACTTTTAATTTCCCGTTTCAAAATGTAACGAAGCATTTACATTCGTGAATTAAAAAAAATAATAATTCAAATTCTTCGCGCACAAAGTCGCGGGTAACAGCTAGTAACAAATATTTACAAAATATTTTCTCATGTTTTTACTTATTTCCTAATTTTCTTACTTACAGTAAAAGATATTAGTTTTTAGTAGTTGCAAATTAATCGGATTTTTTTACCAAAAATTAATACGTCGAACTACTTTTCTAATATATGAAAATTACATTAAGTAAGAAAAAATCATAAATTTATGATGACTTAATGAATATAAAAAAATCCAAGAAAGATATTAAAAACACATCTCAAATTATATCTTAATATGTTTCTTTATAAGTAGTTAAAAGCTATCCTATCTTTATAAGATGTATTGATAAATTTTGAAATATTTTTGTAAAAAGAATTAAGAATTCTCGGTTACTATTATTTTTAAGAATAATTGCAAGATTCAAAACACATTTTCCAACAGACAGAATCAAAAATAAAAGAGATAATTCCTTTAAGGAATATGATATTTTCTTTCCTTTCATTGTCTATGCATGATTTTACTTATAGTATGGTAGTATATACTTTTATATATAATTTTATAATATAACCTTTGCGAATGATATATTTTATATCGAATTGTTGTAAATGAAATCTAATATACATCCATCTACTGAATGAAAATTAGCTACAATTCTTAACAGCCATTATTTTTGTTTCCAGTAATGAATGATCGAAGCACAATCAATGAAGAATGGATCGTGAACGAAGAAAGATGAATGGATAGCGCATGGATAGAGGATGATGAATGGTAATTTGAAAAAAAATTCCGATGTTCCCAACAATGAATGATCAATGAATATTGAATTACCGATGAATAGTGAATCTTGAGTGAATTATCGATGAATAGTGAATCATGAGTGAATTATCAATGAATAGTGAATCATGAGTGAATTATCAATGAATAGTGAATCATGAGTGAATTATCAATGAATAGTAAATCATGAGTGAATTATCAATGAATATTGAATGATGAATTCATGATCAATGAATATTGAATGATTAATTCATGATCAATGAATATTGAAAGATGAAGTCATGATTAATGAATATTGAATGATGATTTCATGATCAATGAATATTGAATGATGAATTCATGATCAATAAATATTGAATGATGAATTCATGATCAATGAATATTGAATGATGAAGTCAGGAACAATGAATATTGAATGATGTATTCATTATCAATGAATATTGAATGATGAATTCATGAGCAATGAATATTGAATTCATGATCAGTGGATAGTAGGTAATGAATATACGATCGATGAATAATGAAATTTTCGGTCAATTTTTATAATAAGAGGACAAATGCTTTAAAATATCTCCGAAACAGACTATAAAATCCACGAGTCAGGATATTTTAAAGCAGGGTAAGATTTTCCAGGATCATTTCATGTTGTTTCGTTGCTTTTGCCTTTTCATCAAACAAAGATTTACTCCTAATGCATTCTTAGTACCTAAACTTCCTATCTTTACAAATCATTCCTATAATAACAGCATGCATAATCTCTAGAGTAAAACTTATTCCCTTGCAAATAGTTCTCCACTTTCTGGAGATGTAAATAAAAAAAAGTATTTTCTGCAAGCAATTTCAGTCAGAACTAGAATATTATGACGAAAGCCCTATGAAATTTTACTTGAGAATTCTTGCATTTTAGAAATGAAAGGGTTCTTTACATTTCGGATGATGCAATATATTGCAGTGCTTTGTCTAAGTGCCTGAACTTGAGCTATTGGGGAATATAAAAGTTCAAAGCACAGATAATCCCATTAAGCTTTCTAGACGGTGAGATAGAGCATGCGATGATGTGGATACATTTCCACTTGCGTTGTTTATTGCAAAGAAACATTTTCACAATTTGCAATTTTTAGGAATCGCTACATTATACATTATTTATATTTCTCAAAGTTCTGTTTTTATATTATGCGTCATATTCAGACTGACAACTAGCAAATATTTTTCTACGGAATATTAAAGTTCTGATGAAAGATTGTAGCAGAATGTTTTAGGCAATTTAGATGTAATATGAGTAATTTTCCGCTAGTGTTTTCTGGAAGATATTTGTACGAGTTTTTTTGGTTCAACCACTTCCTTACTGGAAAGTAATAAACATTATTACTTCAATTACTAGTTGCGTGTTTTGAAATTATATAAAAATAGTATTTAGCAATTGTGCGAAAATTTATTAACTGCTTGTGTAAGCTGTAACTAATCATTACAACTTCGCATAATAAATGTTGCAATAAACGACAATTATGTTCTACCGAATCCTGCAAACTTAAGATATATCAGAAAAATATTTTCGTCCCCACACGTAAACATAATTTATCGCATATTTTGTCAGGAGTCTAAATCACAGATAAGTTTCGTTTCACATATAAAGCAAGGTGTTGACAATCGTTACTCTCGTAATTGAAAATTTTTATTTAGAAAACCCTAACGTACATTTTACTTTCAATATCGAAATTTTCATTTATAACAAATGTTTAGTTTAGTATTAAATTTGAAATTCATTTTAAATTTTTTCCCGTAGTTTTACTTCGAATTGTTTTTTATAAAGCTTTGTAATTTTTCCATTGCTGCATTGTGTTTTTCAATGCTTTAATCTGTAAATTGCACAAAGCTAACAAGGTAAGGCAACAAAAGTCTATCCAGGCTGATAAATATAATCATAATTTCTGATTTTATTTTAGTTTACCGAAACCGGCAATTTGAAATGTACGATTATATCTCTGAAAACTAATTAAAAATTTGTCTGCAAGAACATGATTATCTGTAAGCTAATTTATTTAAAATCAAATGGGAATGTGTTTATGCATTTAATTACGGGTATAATATTGAAAAGTTATCAAAAAGCATTTCTCTTCCTATGCTTTTAAGCAAGTTCATATCATTATTAAAATTTGTAATAGGAACTCTACTATTTTCTTGTTCTTTATTTCAACATTTTTTCGTCTACAGCGAAATCCTTCGGTGTAGTAACAAGTATTTTAAAAATTTGAAACATAAAAAAATTAACTGAAGTATAAAAAAAATATTTTTAATGTGTTTTCGGGAGATAAAAAAATGAAGGCAAGTTATCTGTCTTAGCACAAATATATTTTCAACATCAATGGCAAAAGAGCCTTGCTTTTCACAACTTTTAGTAGAAGCCCTCTATTCATATTATAAAAACACTTCTCCATGACTCCATATGAAAATTTCCAAAAGCGAAAATCTCTGTCGCAAGAGAGCTTACATTTCCCGAAGGACTCAATACAAAGTACCTTTATAAAATAGAGATAAGAGTCGTGCAGCTCAAAGAGCATTAATGCTAGCTGCAATATGTATCGAAAGAGTAGGTAAAAATGATATTTCATGAGGTGCATATGTCACGCATTTTTGTTGAACTTCCTAAAAAATGCTGGGATTTTGCATCCTTTATTAAGTTTTACTTTCAGATCAGAAAGAATGTATTCTCAGTATATTCTTGTAAAGCAGAGATTTCGACAAGGGAATAATGAAGTATTACTGCAATTTTTAAGTAAAAAAAGGGAAATATTTTTATTTAAGGGGAGGGGGAAATATGCGTTTCCAATACGTTTATTAGCTAATAAGGTACCTATTGACGCATGAATATTTGTTTTAGTAAATCGAATATGAAATATAAAAAAAAATTAAATGATAATAATATAAATTCTACATAGCTAGTTGTGTAAGGAAGTGAATGAGATTTTATTTTAAAAATTTTACGTATCAACATCATAAAATTTCAAAATGTCACGCATTTAATAATTTATGTAATTCTTAACACTTTTGTTCTCAAGTGCCTTCTCAAGAATATTCGATATCCAACATATGTATGGTACTCTAGGGTGTCTCAAAAAAACTTTAAAAAGAAACCCTTGCTCCTCAGGGTTTTTCCCATTCCTTTTGGTCCTAATAGAAAGTATGAAGTTTCAGCCGTCTAAATTAACTGTAGGGTTTTCCTGTAAATCCTTGAAATTTGGAAAAAAACACCTAAAAAGTCATATATTTAGAATTTTTTAAGAAATATTCTATGGTTGCAAATGTGTTAAAACTGATTTATGTTTGTTCCAATGAACATTTTTAGTTAGAATATAAACATAAATAAGTATTAAGTGTACCCTTAGATACTTGGGAAAAAAAGCATAAAATGGTTAAAATTTGCAATAATTCTGCATTGTTGCTTTTTTTCAACACCAAACCACAATTACTATATATTTATAATAAAATCTTAAAAATTTACTAATATGGTAAAGAAGGATAAAATTAACACAGTGATAAGTCCAAATCTGCAATTTTAACTCACTGTTTAACACGTGTATCATTAAAAAAGATTTAATACTCACATTAATTAATTGTTCAAATAACTTGTAAGAATTCCAATTACTGATACATAATCTCATGCCATCACTTTAACTACTTTAAATTTCATTCAAAACTGACTTGACAAAACTGAGTAAGCAAAAGAAGAAACAGTCTTCTTTCGAGTGTTTCAGAATCTATGAGGCCTC
Organism: Araneus ventricosus; assembly: GCA_013235015.1. Lineage (NCBI taxonomy): Eukaryota > Metazoa > Arthropoda > Arachnida > Araneae > Araneidae > Araneus > Araneus ventricosus. Next base: position 35,946 of record BGPR01007037.1, on the reverse strand, counting down.
AACTCACTCACATGAGTCACGTCTCTACTACTTCCACATATTTTTGATGTAAGGATGTCTGGAAATGGCTTTCAAGAATCGTTATTCAGTAAAAGAAAGAAGTGGTGAAAGTAGGGCACAAAAATGTTCAGTAAAACTATATTTTTTTAGCTTCATTGGCAATATCAACGCAAGGATAAAATATTTTCTTTAACCATACACTGATGTTGCGAATAGAAATAAAATTATTGTTTTCTACAGATGAGAGAATAGAATCGTATGCAGTAAAATTTTAAAAACTAGATATGAAATATTTAGGAAGAAACTTGGTTCTAGAAAGATTATTTTCTTGTATTTAAATACATACATTTGTAATATGCTCAGAACAACTTAATAATTGTATGTAGATGGTCATTATTATCAGTCATTTAAATGACAATCGTATAAAATTGAAAAACTCCCTCGCGTAGGTTCTATCGAAGCATATACTTGAAAGGCAGCATATATTCATACAAGTACTTAGAAATATTAAATTGAGTTATGAATTCATTTTAAATGATTAACCAAATTTGTAATATGCATTAGCCATTAGTTTTTTAACATTTTAAAAAATATTTTAATATCATTTTCACGTTTTATATTTTGCCGGCATATATTTTTTTCCAATTTATGTATTGTATTTCTATCAAACTGAAAGTAAAATCCTTTTGTAATAAGCGTGAATAAGTCTTTAATTGCGTAGATAACGAAAGCTAGAATTACAATCAAGAACTATAAGAAAATCTCCAAAGAAATCGATAAGATTTTTTTCTTAGATAATGGCAAGAGAACTTTTGTTCTCGAACCGCAGAACAGAAAAAAAACTGTTCCAAAGACCACAAAAAGTACTCAGCTTTTAGGGCGGATAAAAACTTTTCTCAGTCTTTTCAGGTATTTAGTGTATAAATAAAAGAAAAAAAATCCTTCAATACCACCATAAAGGAAAAATTCGTCTTCATAAGAAAAAGCATTCACTTGGTTCTTCTTTTGTCTGAATTTCTCTTTCAAAGAAGCATAATGTTTGAAAGTTTAAGATATTTTTTATCAGGCAATTTATTAGGAGGAGAAGCTTCTTTTACCAATAATTTAAGCCAAATAATATCTTTAAATATTCAGAATAAATCGGTATTAGTATTTTTGACATAGAATACCTTTTTCAGAAGTGTCGGAGATTTGGAAACTAAATAAGATACATCAGAATTTTTCAACAGCTAGACGTAAATTATCTCTTGTTTCTAACTCTTTTCTTGATAATTCACTGTTCACAAATTTTCAGTATTTTATCAAAAATTATTCTGTGTACGTTAGAATTGGCCTTGCATCGAAATGAGCGTTCAAAGAAATGTTTCATAAATTCGAATCTGTACGGATTTATTTTGAAATTTAATTCAGACATTATTTATAATTTTAAATCACACACAGCTGTATTCATCCAAAATATTACAACAGTTTCCAAAAGTATTTTAATATATTTTTATTCACTTCAACAAGCATTCACTTCATGAAGCCCCGTTCATAGACTATGAAGGATTCAGTATTATAATTTCGTATTGGCCAAAACTTGGAAACAGCCAATTAAAATGAAAATTGCAATATTTCTAAAACAATAGACGAATCTAATAATAAAGAGACAAATAAAGATAACGTTACAAAAACATATATACTATGTCCATAAATTCCTTGAATAATAGGTCTTAAATTATGCCTTATTGACGAAACTTGGACAAAAACAAGAATAACAGTTCAAAATCTGAAAAAGAATTCGACACTATTGTGCTGCTATATTTTTACATTAAATCAGACAAAGAAAAATAAAATTAAAGCACTTATAAAAAAATCTCATTATCAAATCTTATGTTTCTTTTTTTTTTTTTTGCTTCATTTGTCTCAGGCTCAGATTGAAAGAAATTAATCTAACGTTAAATAAATTTGAAATTGCTTACGTTGTACAAGAAAACAGTTTTAATTCAATTCTGTCTAATGAATTTCATATTATTTGATTCCATCGCTTTGGAAAGTTGAATATTCTTTTCCAATAATTTAATTTCTTGAAATATATCTTTTTCCATGATTGCAAACTACTTGTATAACTTTTCTTAACACCAAATGGAAATCTAAATTTATCGTCTTATCTAGATTTGTTTAATGTTGGCATTATTTTTCATTAAAAACAAAAATAAATTGGGAGCTTAACATTTAGAAGTTGAAAAGTGGTATATGTTTAAAATAGTATATATCTATTTGTTCGAACGAAATTTCAAAATCTAGACAATTAAAGCTTTTGTATGATCAACTTTTAAATAATGGTATTCCCTAGAACTTTGTGCGACGATATCTCAAGCAGTGATTACGGAGCTACTGACAAAGCCTCTTTCTCCTTGTCTTTCTCTTTCCTCTGTTTGGCAACGGCGATAACTGGTTTGGCGTTCATTTTCCTCGTGGTCGCGGTAGCGTTTCCCTGGCCATGGTAAGCATAATTCGCTTTATTTTATTATTTTCTATGTTACGGCTGTTTTTTATTTTATTCTAGGTATTTTTGTATTCGGATTTTTTGTATTTGTATTCGGATTTTTGTATTTGATTCTTTTTAAATTTTCTTAAATGTATTTATATATTTTTTATTCAAGAAATCTTCCATTTTCGTTTGTTTTGTGCTTTTAGAGGGGATGACGGCAATTTTTAACGGATTTCGTTTGTCGTCAGCAGAAAAAAGCACAAATTAATATCATTAGCGAGCTTCACTTCCTGACGAGCGGCTCGCTATGATATTTTTCATTTTTTTTGGTTTTTTATGGTTTTTGTATATTTAGCCATTTTGTCCTTTTTTACTGTTTTTGAGTTTTTTTCTTGTGTTTATATGTTGGTTTTGATATAATGCTTTTCTGTTGACGCAGCTTTACGCGAATGCAGAAATTGCCTTCTCATTTTGTATATTTTTTTTTTGGTTTTTTCTGTTGTTGTTTTTCTTAATTTCTAAAGCATGCTTCTTGCAGCAGCTTTCAGCGCTCCTTGTATGCTTTATGCTTCATGCTTTATCTATGGCATTTCACACAATGAATTTATCTTTGGCATCTCACACAATGAATTTTTTAGCGACTGTCAAAATGTGCTCAACGCGCAGTGCTCGGTGTCTTTCTACTCTGGGGGATAGATTTACATCGTCAGACATTTACCCCATGTTTTGCAAAGATTTTGCTCATGATCTCGGTGACAGGAAATTTTCTTTCTTACCGTCTTCTAGGGGCCAAAACATAGAGATTTTTTTCAAAAAATGTTCTAATAGGCGATGTCTTACTTGCCCTAAACTTGATATTGATCAAGTTCGCAATGATGATACTTTGATTCCTGGTTGCAAAATCAACAACTGTATTTATCTTTTGATGTGTACCATTTGTGATATGAAATATGTGGGTCAGACCAGCAATACTATCAATATTAGAATTAACCAACACAGACATGATATAAAAAAATATTTATCACATTCTTCTTTTAATGCCGAATTTGAGCACTTTAAGCGTCATAGTTTTGATAATATTTCTATTAAAATTTTGGATATCGTTCCTGATAAAAACAATCGCCTTTCAAAAGAAAACCTTTTTATGCTCCAATACAAAACAATTATTCCATACGGTCTTAATGACCTTTTTAATAGCACGCAGATTTCTCCTGACAATTCCTGTACATTTAAGCTTTTTCATAACACACATCATAAGACTTCTAGAGGTAGCAGAGGAAAAAGGAATAAAAAAAGACCTTCTAAATCAGTTTCTGACCTTTTTAGTGAACTTGAGGCATTAGAACTTTCTTTTGCAAACTCTTATCTGTGGGCTCCTGTCAAGAATTTTGTTTTCTCTTTAAGATCTAACTCGCTTCTTGATTTATTTTCAAACTTTGGTTCATTTAAGTCCAATAACTTACATTTCAAAACTCTCATTTTAGATCTTTTGAAACAGAGATTGTCAAAAATTCCTACTAAAGATCCTACTAAAAAGTTCCATTTCATTTTTAATTTCCAGCATCCTACTTTTGACAAGATTCCTTTCTCTTCCATTTTCAATTATGCTCAGCAATTTTTTCCCATTAAAAATATTTGTTTACAAAAAACTTTTAAATATAATGTTCCTTTTGGCAGAAAAATCTTCAATTACAATAATGCCTCATCTGACACTGTAAATCTTAAAAAAACAGCTAATTGTTTTTGTGATAAAGACTCCTATTCTCAATTTATTGACAAAGATTATGGCCATATTGTTACTGGTAATCTAGACATTGTTGAGAATTCAGATCTTAAAAGTATCATGTTAAAAGGTCCAAAATTCAGACCGATTTTTCATGTTTCTCTTCCTTCCATACTGCATAAACTGCTGAGTAATATTGATGATTTCTGTTTAAAAACTTCTAATGCTTTTTCTATCCCCATTGAATTTTTCATTGAGTGGAAATGGAATCTTTATTACCTTTTGAAAAAGTCTTTATCCTTCCATTATAAAAATTCCGAATGTTTTGATTCTTTTAGCTTTTCTATTATTAAAATTGCTATTGAAGACTAAAAAAGTAAATTCATCATCACTCCTATCGACAAAGCTTCCACTAACTACGCTTTTATTTGCAAACAGCATTATTATAATCTTCTGGATAAGGAACTTCAAATTTCAGCAACATTCAAAATGTCCAACTTTAATATGAGTACAATATCCAAAAAATTCTTGCTTTCTATAAATTCTTCAAAATTAAGAAATTTAATTTTTGCTTTCCTTATATTACTATTAATCCAAAATTTCATAAAAATCCTATTTCTTATCGTTTTATCACTTGTGGAACTTCTTCATACATGAAGCAACCTGGTTACATTTATTTCAATCTGTTAAAAAAATTACTGAATGTCATTTGTTCAGAAGGTTTCACTTGGATTATTAACAATAATAAACCGATTATTGATTTCATTCACAATAAAAAGAACAATATTTCTTCTATTGAGACTTTTGACTTCAAAGATCTTTTCACAAGCATTCCTCTAGCCACTCTTCGAGAGGTGCTTAACTCTTACTTTTTTGATTACAAATATATTCTCAATATTTCTTTTGAGTATTGAGATAAATTATGTAATTTTTGCATATTTAATAATTTTATTTACAATGGGGAAAGTATTTTTCTCCAATCACATGGCATTCCTCAAGGATCTTCATTTTCTTCTATTACAGCTAACCTCTTCCTTCATTATTTTGAAAAGAATTATTTACTTCTTCATCCTCAGGCTTTCAGATTCGTAGATGATCTTATTGTTTTTAATCATGGATCATTTAATATTACGTGGCAAAATATTTATCCTTCAGCCTTGCTTCTTAAACAAACAAACTGTAATCAGTTTGAGGCGGATTTCTTAGATCTGGATATTAAACTTATTGATAATAACTTTTGTATCGATATCTTTGACAAAAGAATGGATTTTAATTTTTATGTCAACCGACTTTCATATTGGACTTCTAATATTTGTATTAAGATTTATTGAAACACTATTCTCTCTCAATATTCTCGCATTAGATCTATTTGTTCGAACGAAATTTCAAAATCTAGACAATTAAAGCTTTTGTATGATCAACTTTTAAATAATGGTATTCCCGAGAACTTTGTGCGACGATATCTCAAGCAGTGATTACGGAGCTACTGACAAAGCCTCTTTCTCCTTGTCTTTCTCTTTCCTCTGTTTGGCAACGGCGATAACTGGTTTGGCGTTCATTTTCCTCGTGGTCGCGGTAGCGTTTCCCTGGCCATGGTAAGCATAATTCGCTTTATTTTATTATTTTCTATGTTACGGCTGTTTTCTATTTTATTCTAGGTATTTTGTGTTCGGGTTCTTTGTATTTGTATTCGGATTTTTGTATTTGATTCTTTTTAAATCTTCTTAAATGTATTTATATATTTTTTATTCAAGAAATCTTCCAGTTTCGTTTGTTTTCTGCTTTTAGAGGGGATGACGGCAATTTTTAACGGATTTCGTTTGTCGTCAGCAGAAAAAAGCACAAATTAATATCATTAGCGAGCTTCACTTCCTGACGAGCGGCTCGCTATGATATTTTTCATTTTTTTTGGTTTTTTCTGGTTTTTGTCTATTTAGCCATTTTGTCCTTTTTTACTGTTTTTTAGTTTTTATCTTGTGTTTATATGTTGGTTTTGATATATATATATATATATATGAATGCATCAAAATTATTTCGATTTAAATAAATAACATTATAATTTTTGAGAATCCAATTAATCAGAAATATGTTATTTATTCAAGCATTTGTGGTAAGTTTTAACATTTTCATATTTTGGAGTTTTCGAAATGCTTTCATTGTCGCTTGGACTGGATACTGTATTTGTTTACAGTTTTAAAAATTGATTTTTCCGCGTTCCATTAATTTTTATTTGCTCTCGAATCTCCCTTTGATTCGCACTCCTGCACACTGCAACTAAATTTTTTCTTCATTATATAATGTGAAATGTATAGTCTTTATTCGAAACACGTATTCTTTTTTGGACGATTTATACATAAATTCTAAAATTTCTAGAAATTTCCGGCAACCTTATCATGCAGCAGAATCTCAAATTTATAACTTTTCTTTGTAATGATGTGTGTGTATGTTTGTCGGAAAATAAGACAATAGTTAATGACCTGAAATTTTTGTTTTTCTTTTATTCAGGTTTTGATGATCGTCGTTTGCGAGTGCCTTTTTTATTCATATGTGAAGAGAGTAACTTGCAACTTGCATTTAAACAATATGATTTCTTTTTACTAATTTAAAATTTAAAGTTAAATCCCTCTACACATTTTAGAAAAATATTTAGGTTCAGATAGCAAATTAAGTCATCAAATAAAATTTCAATTTACGGTTAAGAATTTAAAAAGTAAGTATTCAAAATTAAGAATTTTTGTTCTATCGGTTCACCAGTAGAAAAAATATGGCGTTATAAACTTATAGAAAAGATCTTAATGGTTTACTATGGATAACAAATTTCCATTAAAATCATTAAGCACTTTATTAATTGCGTAATTTTCATTACACATCATTGTATAAACTACCTGTCATTGCGCTAAATTCTTTCCGAGTTACATCTAATTTAAGGCTGTAATTTATCAACATTTTCTATGATATTTTGTTCTATATTCAGTATAAGTTATATTTATACTATTTGCTTAAACAATGAAAGTAAAACCATCTTTCAAAGTAAAAAACTAGATGAAAAGCTAAGTAAAATACATTATCGTCTTTTTTCTTTTATGTCTGGTCTAAAAGTTAAGTAAAGCGAAGTAAACTTCTACATTTACCACTATCATCAATTTTAGTTAAGTTCATATTGTTGGCTATAGCTGGGGTGCCATTTTCAGTACACATCGAAATCACTTGAGAAATGATATATTATATTCTTTGGCTTCCTTCATGTTTGAAAATATGTATCAACGACATAAAGACTATTTTATCATCATAGAATAAGCAAGATCTGAGAGGAAACTGCTGCCTTTCCATACATAACATGGATATTTAGGATAAATATTTGTTACTTAGTACAGGAATGCAAAAATAACAATTGAAATATATTCAGAGTGGGCTTAATTACTCACTGGAGAATAAATACCGATGAAAATTCCTTTATTTGTCTTAACATTTAGCTCTATCAAATTCGAAAATAAATAGAGAATTAATTTCATTTGGTTCATTCTACTCTCTGAATTTTTTGTTTATATTTATGACCTTTATTCTATATTTTTAGGAAATTATAAAATAATAATTTTTTAAGAAAAGTAATAAATAAAAGAAAGGAACGAGGAGCAGCATGCTACTAAGGATGCAAAAGATAAAAGTATGACATATTGCAATTTATACGTCTGAATTGCATAAAAACAAAGTTCATTTGAAAGTAAAATGTAAGAATATATCAACCCAGCAATTTCCATCATTTCTTGGAAAAATTATTCACGTTACTATTGACTTTAAAATATTTTTGAAGGAAATTCTGTCTAACTCTTTTTTATCTTGGGAGTTAAAGTTTTCAACATAAATAGAATTTTTGTATAAAGAATATGTAAGAAAATAAGAGCAAAATTTCTAATCTAAAATTTAATCAAGAGGTGCTCTTGGGATGCAAATTTGTTACCTGAATTATCCATTAGAAAAAAACCTATAGAAGAAAATTCCCTTTCTTGTTTTATTCATCAACCACAACAATTAACTCACTCAAATTAAGGAAATGCATTTCTCCATTTCCGTACGTTACAAATAATTTTACTTATACATCTAATTTTGTTTCTTGTATACTATATTTAAATTAATGCATTTAATGAGAATACTTATTTATATAACATACAATTTTAATCTGTATTCCATAAAATAAATTACATTTAATTATAAAAACTTTCAAAAATAAAGCTGGAATAGCCTCGTTGTAATACCGAATATTTCAAGGAAATTGCCAAAAAAAAGGAAATTTATATAATATATATATTTTAATTTAATTTTCATATGAATACTTTTAAAAAAATTTGAAGCTCATAAAATGTGTAAAAATTATTTTCTCTGTTTCAAATTTTTGTTTTAGTTTTGTATCTGCCTTGTATGTATTCTCTTTTCATGTTAAAGCAAGACGTGCATTCTCTTAAAATTTTACTATTCTTGATTACAAATGGGCTCACGCACGTGTTTTCACTTATGCGCTCAAACAAATTCGTATTTATACTTTATATTTCAGACACCTTTTTATTATGTAATTAGCCGTCTTCGGCGACCAGATTGATTACTGGAAATAAAATATCAACTTAATCTCTTATGCATAATTTTACCTTCATGGTTCTCTTAAAAAAGTAGTTTTAAACTTCAAATTGCTGTAGAAAATTTAACCCAAGTTCTTTCGTAGCCTTGCTCTTGTCTGCATTAATGTAAAATGCGCATTTGATTTCTACATTAAATTGGCGGGCACGGTTTACTTCCAGCAGCATTTTAATTTTCTTAAAACACTAAACTAACTTGCTTGATAAAAATAATTAAAACATATAACGATAATCTTTCATTTTGCTGGATATAATTTCATTATATACTTTCTATCTTTAGGACTTCCTTCACAGATTTCACAAAAAAATGATCAAATAAAAGATGAAAGTAATATTCAGTTCCATATTTTCTTAGCTTTCAACAATGGGAGAGAAACACGCAATTAAATATTTGTTTAAACAATGAAAACTGTTTGAAATGCGTTGCGTTAATGAGAAGTATTTTTGTAAATTAAAACAAAAAATAATTTTAACAACTTAATTGATATCATTGAAAATATATATTTTTTTTAATTTTCAGATGATGTAAAAAATAATTTTTGTTCTGTTATATTTTCGGCAGTTACGAAGGAAAAACGTCCAAATTTCGCTTAATTTTTAATTAATTAAAATTCTAATAAAATTCTTCAAAAAAGTCTCCGTCGTGCACATTTCCACCATCCAACTTATGTTTGTGTCAAATTTCGTTCCTCTAGTTCTAACAATCTGTTCTATAAAGCGCCAACACACATAGACAGACACATACTTTCTCCTTTATTATTAGTAGAGATTTGGATGTATTTTCTACAACATTCAAAATTCATCATGGCACAATTTAATTTAATAACGAGGTCTAGCATTATAAAATTTATTAAGGAAAATAAGTTTTCATGGTGAACATCTATTTTTCTATGAAGTCGTATACAACAATAATGCATAAAGGCATAACGCAACAGTAACGAAATACACAGAGAAAAATAATAAAAAAACGGCTTTCAAACTAATAAATTAAAAGAGTGAAATCCTTTTCATATTTAGAGTGATTATCTATCCTATTAAAATTCGAAGGTAAACAAACGTATGTATCTATATCCGGCTATATTCTCACGAACCACTGAATCCTGAAACAAGCAGAAAGTACCCAAAGGTAGGAAATAATCCATTTCAACCATTGAAATTACAAAACTATAATAAGTTAAAAAGATATTAATTAAAAACTTAATATTGATTGATTCTATCCATCTATTGACAGCTTTGGCATCCAAACTTCTTGCATTCTTATGTTTATTGACAACTTTGACTCCGAAGTTCTTGAATTATTTGTTTATTTATTTAACGAAACTTGGTTTTAATTTGTATAAAAGGGTTTTTTCTTTCTTTTTTAGCAAACTCGGTGTCTTGAAAGTATAAACAACGAAAAAATCATAAAATCATTTTCTGGCTCTTTCACGTTTTTCATTACTGAATATCAGTCAGTCATGTGAAGCCATCTATTGAGCAAATAAATTAGAATTTTAAAGTTATTCGTTTACGACAGAAAAAAAAATCGAGGAAAAATAATTAGAAGCTAGAAATATCAAGGAAATTCAAAAAAATACAAAATTAATTTATTTGAAAGAAAACTTAAACTTTAAAAAAAATAATCCAAATAAATTTAAAAGTTATTCTCTTAAACTGATCATGAAGCCTGGGATATCAATGAAACTCAAATAAAAGAAAAGGTATCTTTATTTGCAAAGAAATCAAAATTTGGAAAGCTACTGGTTTTTAAGCAAAATTCAGATTTTAAAAATTCAGGAATAAACAAATGTGGAACAAGAAATATCATTTATACTCACATTGTATTCTAAATTCATTTATTTGCAAATAAATTTAAATTTTAATAAAAGAAAACAAAATGTAAAATTTGTTTGTTCGTAATGAAGCAAGTAATTTAATCGCCGGTAATGGTACGTTGGTGATGCTGGATAATTTCAGTTCTGGGAATTAGATGATCTGTTGCTGTTGTTGGAGGCAAAGCGTATGTGAGATTTGTTTGTTTTTAAGTAAAATTCATATTTAAAAATAAAAATTAGTAAAAAAATAGTGATGTAAATTAATTTTAGGCCTTTTGAGGGTCAATTGAAGATCCTCTTCCGCACAGAAGTTCCCTTCTAACATCATACTGAAACTTTGAATGATTTACTACAACTTAAGTGTGAGTGGCAGAATCAGGTTTCACACCAAACAATTTAACTACGTTCATCAAATCAAAAACGTAAAAAAAGTACTTTCATTCGAGTCTGCAGAAGTCCCCTTTTAAAATCTAATGGCTCACATACGGTGTTTTTCCATTTATTTATTTAACGGAAGTTGGTATTTCTTTTTAGAGAGCGTATTTGTTTATATTTATTAATATCGGGAAAAAATCGTTTCTTTCCTTTTTGTATTAAGGTGTTTCACTTTGTAGCGTTTGTAGGGGAAAGTTAGTGGCAATTTTTGTTGAAGGAAACAAAGGCGGGCCATATGAAAATATATTGATCCATATGACCTCACTTCTCTCTGCCCAGGAATATCCTATTATTCGAGATAGCCCGTGCAACGCCGGGCCACGCAGCTAGTAATAATATAAAATTACAAGATTCCTGAATGTTCTTAGTGCTTTTAAAGTACATATAAATTTCAACATTGTCTCTTGATTCTGAGAAAAACGAAAAGAAAATGCTGAGTCAAAACCTGGAAGAGAACATTTAGAATCAGGATAACTATTCTGCTATCTCAATTTCAACGAGAGTCTTTGTTGAAGTTTATATGTATTTATGCATTTTATTTATATGCATTTTATTTTAAGGGTGATTTTAATTTTATAAAATTGCTCTTATTGCCTTTAAAACACAACATATAAACGTCAACCATGTGTTTCACAATAATGTTAAAACAGCACAATAATGTTCAGAATTGTGGTCATTATTTTAATTGTTTTCTGCAAGATTATGCCTCATCATTTTCTTAGGGTCTTGAATAAAAATAAAAAAGCCTTATTGTTGAAGAGTTGTTACAAGAAACAAAAAGCTGTATGAATATCTCAGACTTATATTCCAAAAAATACTAGAACCTTTAGAACATTTGTTATAAAATATGCTTCAAAAATCATTAAATATGATTTTAGACATTTACTATAAGCTTGAAAGGATATGATTAATTATATTATACGATTATTATTGCAAAATCTGGACGAATAGGAAACACCGTTTATTTAACATATATCTATGTCGGTTGGTTAGATTATATTAGCGCCCGTTTTGAAGTAACACGTGGCTATCGTGAATTAAACTAATTTTTTAAAAAAAGAATAACAATAAAAATGTAAAACGATAGCAATGCTGTTAAACAATTTTTTATATTAAGTTCGTGATTTGAGAGAGATTTTTTCGAAGCCATTTTACTGAAAATTAATAAAAAATATGCTTAACATAATATTATTTTAACCCTTAATACATATTATTTAGCTTGATTTCATTTGAGAGTATTTAAGTCTTTTCCTTAAATGCAAATAATGCTTCTTCATAAATTGACACCTCAATCTGTGTTTCGCGTTTTCTCTGATTTTCTGAAATAGATGGGCATGTCTATGAAAATATGTTCATATGACGATATTGAAAAACACACACAATATTAATGATAAAACGTGTATGCTTGTATGAAATACAGTTTCTGCAAATATAGTTTCCTATGCAATTTATAACACAACTAACTCCAATGTGAAAGAACTTATTTGAACAATCCCTAAGATTCTTAGCTTCAGCAACGTTTAAAAGAAAATCCACTTTATCGAACTCTTTAAGCCTATTTTCTTCCTTAAAAGAATGATTAGACGTGTATCAACGACAAAAATAAAAGGGTCTTTCCTTCCTTTGACCGAACCAATTTACTTTTTGGGAGGCTTTTTAAGTGGCCAAAGTTTCAGCTGTAAAGCTTGTAAAACCTTTTATTCCTCCTAAAAGGTTAATTGAGTGAAAAAGGAAAAAGAGATTAAGAATTTTTTTTGTATTATCGCCTTTCAGGATATTTGTTGTTTCTTAGCGTTTATTATAGAAAACCTAAATGTATAATTTTGATTATTAATATTATTGTTAATTAAATTTATTAAATAAGGCGTCAACTCTAAAATAAGAAAATCAATGGATTTTGTTTGACTTATATAAATAATATAATAACGTAATCAAAACTTAATGTCCTACGAAGAATGAAATCAGAATTTTTGTTCACTGGCTTCGAATATACTCGTATTCTATAATAACTGTTTATTTGTAAACTATTTTCGTCGAGTTGCTGGTTAGTTCTATTGTTTATTTAATATTATTTTTTTAAAACCCATACCGGTGCAGCCTACCCGAAAGTATGTACGGCGTACCGTTAGTTTGGTGACGTCATTTACAAATTTACGGATCCATTCGATATCTATCATGCAACTTAAATTACTAAATAAAAATACACATTCAACCGTTGCCAGTGACGTTTTAAATTCGCATCTACAATTATTCATAAAACAGTGAGAAATGCGTATTCAACAGGATAATAGCATTTAGATGCTTCTGAAACAATTAATCGTATTGAAAAGTAATTTCCTAAGAATTCGGTAATAATAATAAATATTATTAATAATTCGGTAATAGTAATAATTTCAAAATAGCAGAAATGAAATCCCTTAACAATGAGATTAAGTAAAACTCGTTATTAAAATTGAGTAACCTTTACAGTAGAATATGGCTAGCAAACTGTTCTTAAACAAATTCGTGTAAAACTGTGTTTTCCAATTCAGTATCAATTACAAAATTCATATTCATTATAGGATTCATAAGTTCCTTGATTTTTTGAGTTTGTGTCCGCTTAGGCTAAGATTTCTAAGGTATCTATATTTCTTCTAATTTAATAGATTAATTCCAAAGACAAATGAAAGTTGCATCAAATCGTATTGATGCACGATGGCTCGGCTTGCTTTCTGAGAAGAATCGTATATATCAGCGGATCCTAACCTATGGGCAGCGTTATATATATATATATATATATATATATATATATATATATATCAAAACAAACATAGAAACACAAGACAAAAACTCAAAAACAATCAAGACACAATGGCAAAAAATAGATAAAAACCAAAATAAAATTGAAAAATATCATAGCGTGCCGCTCGTCAGGAAGAGAAACTCCCTCATGATATTAATTTGTGCTTTTTTCTGCTAACTACAAACGAAATCCGTTAATAAATGCCGCCATTCCCTCAAAAAGCACAAGACAATTAAAATGGAAGAATTTTTGAATAAAAGATAAATAAATTTAAGATGATTTAAAAAGAATCTAAAGCAAAAAATTCGAATACAAAAGACCTAGAATAAAATAAATAAAATAGCAGTATATACAAAAAAATAATAAAATAAAAGCGAAATACGCTTACCATGGCCAGAAAAAAACTAGCGTGTCCGTGAGGACCTAGAGGAGAATGGACGCCAAACCAGTTAATGCTCTTGCCAAACAGAGGAAGAGGAAGAGAAGAAAAAAAGGCTTTGTCAGTAGCTCCGGAATCACTGCTTGAGATATCGTCGCACAAAGTTTTCAGGAATACCATTATTTAAAAGTTGATCATACAATAGCTTTAATTGTATAGATTTTGAAATTTCGTTCGAACAAATAGATATAATGCGAGAAAATTGAGAGAGAATAGTGTTTCTATAAATCGTAATAGAAATATTAGAAGACCAATATGAAAGTCGGTTGACACAAAAATTAAAATAAATTTTTTTGCCAAAAATATCGATACAAAAGTTATTATCAACAAGTTTATTATCCAGATCTAAAAAATCCGCTTCAAATCGATTACAGTTTGCTTGTTTAAGAAGCAAGGCTGAAGGATAAATATTTTGCCACATAATATTAAATGATCCATGATTAAAAACAATAAGATCATTTACGAATCTGAAAGTCTGAGTATGAAGAAGTAAATAATTCTTCTCAAAATAATGAAGGAAGAGGTTCGCTGTAATAAAAGAAAAAGAAGATCCTTGAGGAATGCCATGTGATTGGAGAAAAATATTTTCCCCATTGTAAATAAAATTATATATATATATATATATATATATATATATATATATATATATATATTAGGATAAATTATGTAATTTTTACATATTTTACATATGTCAATAATAAAATTAAGTAGATAAAATATTGTACATTTTTATTTATGAATACAACCTTTGATAATTGTAACTTTTCAAATATTTTGGATAAATATAATGCTCATTTTCCTATTAAGAATACAGAAATTCGAGCTTTTAAATACAATAAGCAACTTGGAAGATTGATATTTTAATAGAATGAAATTAAAGAAAGTAGTAATATTGACAATTGCATATGCAATGGATAAAACAATTTTATAGATAGAAAGCATGGACTTGAAATTACAATTGACTTTAACATTGTAAATAATAGTATATTAAGAGAACCAATGAAAAAGGGAACAAAACTTAGAATGATGATATCCAATTGTAATGGGAGCATTAAAACACAATTATAAAAAGGTATAGAGAAATTTATATTAAAAATGGCAATAAAATATAGTATGACTCTAGAAGCGCTTGAGGAGTATAAGCATAATATTTTGAATGATTTGTATAGACACAACTTTAAAACAAATGACGAAACTAGATATCAGGATATAAAAACTCAGGTAGAAGATCTGCAGAAAGAATTTGTTGTAGTTTATATTGGCAAAGTACCAAACAATTATGCTATCCTTTGAAAGTATTATTATTGTATAGTACTTAAGGAACATATTCCAAATAATGAGGCGTATATTGAAACTAATTTTAGTACAAAGGAATACATAATGGAACTAAAGCTTTCCATAAGAAATTAAATATTTATTGTGAGAAAGTGAACTATCCCCATATTTTTCTTAACCCAAAATTTTATAAAAATCCTCTCAAATTTAGAAACGTAACGAATGGGAATTATAGTTATATAAAGAAAACAGGTAAAATTTTACAAAAATATATGCAAGGGATTATAAAACAATTAAAAGTAGAAAATAAAACGTTATTAATAATAGCTATGAAATTATAAAGAGTATTAAAGATATAAATGTTTATTTTGTGCATATCTTTGATTTTCAAGATTTATTCAATAGTACAGACATTAAAGATATGATGAAAATTTTATTACAGATTCATGAATATTTTAGCATAATAATATTAAAAATATAAAACATTAATAGAAGTTATATTAAAAGAAAATTATATTAGCTTTGACAATAAACTATACCAACATTTTAAAAGACTTCCACAAGGTGATCCAGCAAGTAATGCTCTGGCTAATTTATAATTACACTATTTTGAAACAGAAAATATTTACAATTAATCTTATATCATGTTTAGATATATTAATGATTTATTAATATTTTCAACAGTAGAAGACTACACACCACAAATTGACTTTTATCCAGAGTATGTGATATTACTGAAAACTAATGAAGGTTTTTTCTTCTGAAGACTTTCTAGTTCTTGAAATTAAAATACTTCATAATAAATTAAGCACTGAGATTTATGATAAAAGAAACACTTTTCAGTTCAATATAAACAAGTTGCTTTTGTCGAATAGCAACATTACCCGTCAAATTTACAGAAATATCGTCTTAAATTATATTCATAGAAGCACTATTTTAGTCACAGAAAGATTTAAACCACAGTCATATATTGATACATTTCTTGAAAATGTTATACGACATGGGTATCCTATAAATTTTATGTACGATTATGTCTATAAGAAATATTTAACACTAGTAAATAAATACATTTTTTATATTTATTTTTGATGTGATCATATATAATGGAATTAACAAAGATATTAGTTATTTGCTTCATAGGTAGATGGCGCCATTAGACTAAGAATAAAATTAAATCATATATTCATTAATTTATTTTTCTGTACATTTCGAAAATAATATATATTATTATAAAATATTAAATTTAAATTTATAGTTAGTTTTTAATGTATTTTATTATAATATTAAAAGCCTAATTTAGAAATAATATTTTCACTTTAAATGAGGATCTGTATTTAGGATAATACTCAAGTCTTAACAATAATTAAGACTATTGCATTGGTATGTTATAAGTTATATAATTTCTCGTTTCTAATCTTGAAAGATTTTGGGGATTAATTTCCTTATTTTTTTCATTTTTCTAACAATTCGCTTTCGCAAAGGGTTGGCTCCATAAATCTAGGTCAATGCAACACATAACGCTTCCGAAGACTTATTGGTATTTGATTGTTGGAATTCCAATTCTGGGTTTTATTTTTCAAAGTAGTAATAATCTATAATCAAACTATCTTTTGTATTTCATTTTTATAATTATTGATAAGGTAATTTGATTTTAATTTTAATTTTTAGATTAATATATGTATATATTGAAAATATAACACATATTTTTGATTATTTGAAATATATATATATATATATATATATATATATATAGTTATACATATATATATAATACATTAATAATAACATATTATAAACAAAAACAATCAAACTACGGAGTTTTCAACAATTTAAGTGATCAGCTGCTCGACTTAGACGAACATTTTCATTTCATATACACAAATTAATATATATATATATATATATATATATATATATATATATATATATCACATACGCAATGAATGCGCTAAAAGCTGCAATTCCAAAAGAGCTGTGGTAGATAGAGTATAAATCTTAAAATGAAAGAGTATAAAATGTAAAATTAAAAAGTATAGAACGTAAAATGTAAAACGCTAATAAAACACAATGACGTTTCTTCAGGGGATGAAGTTATTGTGAATTGCTAAAATATAAGAAAGTTTGAAATTTTTTTGCAATCATTTATGCCGTAAGGCTTAAAAGACTGATTTTTATCCCTAATGCTAAACCAAAAATAGAGAGGAATTTTTAATAATTAAAATAAAAGTACGATGTGATATAACATTAGAGCAAAGTAAGAATAAATATTACGTACCAGACAGACAGAAATTTAATGTGGCAAAGTTTGCGAACGGCCACGGTTCAGACCGGCTTTGACGGGGTGTGAACAGAGTATCGAGTTAGTAATTTCGCGCTTAACTTTGAATGTTGAAAGTGGAGTGTGTATGTTGGAAAAGATGAAGATTAAATGGAAGAGCGATGAAGGTAGAAAGCATATGAAACAGTGAAAGAAATCAGTAAAATACGAAAAACCAGTGAAAAATGTCTAAAGCATGCGTTTTCGAGGTAAAATATAAGACATTATCGACTTGAGTGACCCTAATGCGAAGATTATGCTTCGAGTCTTATGCTTTTAGGGTATTGAGAGATGTCCCCAGGTTAACTCGATACTCTGTTCACACCCCTTCAACGCCGGTCTGTACTATGGCCCTTCGCAAACACTGCCACGTGAAATTCCGTCCGCTTGATAAGTAATATTTATTCTTACTTTGCTCTAATGTTATATCACATCGTACTTTTATTGTAATTATTCAAAAGTCCTCTCTTTGTATTTGGTTTGGCATTAGGGATGAAAATCAGTGTTTTAGGTCTTACGGCGTAACTGACTGCAAGAAAATGCTTTATAGAAAATGCTTATAACAATTCACAATAGCTTCATCCCCTGAAGAAGCGTTATTGACCTTTAATTGCGTTTTTCATTTTACGTTTTATACTCTCTCTGTCTCTCTCTCTCTATATATATATATATACACGTATATAGGTTTAAAAATATTTCAAAAACCGTTCTTTTAAAATCTTATTTTATATTTCTTGTTCAGAAATTTTTAAGAAGTTAGAAATATTTTGCAAAACTCTTAAAAAGTATAAAGAGAAATAGACAGGGATGAGAAAAGTTGATGATACGGAGTAACTTTCTACGATTTCAAGATAGGAAATATACATTGTACTACGTACTTCATTGAATGGCTTAGTACCTAACTATTGAAACCATTTGCTCCTCATAGAAGAGAAGTCTCTCGCAACTAATTTTATAAATGCATATTAAAATATTTTAAAAAAATAATGTTAATGTAAGATTTAAAAGATTGTTCAGCTCTAGGAATATATTCTGAATTGATTTCTCATAAATAGGGAATCAAATTGGACGATGATAATTGTTTATTACAGGCTGAAATGGTGGCTCTGGTGTAGTTCAAGCATTGGTTATCATACAAGTCTGTTAAAAGATTCCTTGAGAATATTGAAAATATTTCATATTTTTTCTATTTATGTCCTGGACTAAAACGTTACTGACACATCTGCCAATTTTGATTTGCGAAGTTTTAATTTACATTCAATTGATTTTTTTTTAAAAGATGAATCTTCATTCACTCAAACATTTCCTGATCTTAGCTAGAATTTGCAGGAATAAAATCTCTTAAACATTCATTGTTTAAAACATCCTTAATATAGCAGAATTATTCGTAATATTCATTATAGTGCAAATATTTTTCTCTGAAACAACGCGGAAACTTCAAATTATAAATTTAGTCTATTAAAATAAAACTGTATTAAATTTGAACATAGATTCAAAACAAAAATTTGCTTCGTTTTCATAATATCTAAAGCCGAACTAAAATTTTACGCAAGACAGTGTTTATTTAAAAATATTCTTGGCAACTTATACTACCCCCATTGAATAAAAAAGTATTTCTATTTCAGAAATGGTATTAAAATGCAGTTCCTTCCTATTATGAAGAAATGCTTGAAAGAAACATAAAATGAACGTTTTTGGTATGGAAAGAAAGCGAAAATTGCATTGCCACTCAGCTGGAAGAAACGTATTAAATTGAGCAATTTGAAACGAAACACAGACATGTAAATGTACTTTTATTCCTCTTTTGACGTATATCGTACGCTTTCTAAAGCTATTACAAAGAATGTTTTGGAAAGAATCATGAGTAAAATGAAAAATGGATTAATGTGAATTTCATTCTGTACCATTTTTATGACTCTCTTTCGTACAGAAATGGTGCGCATTCAACATATTTGTAGAGTGATAAAGTGCCAAAATTTGCGTCCCTTTTTTCCAGAAAATTTCTTGTGTATAAATCAGGTTTTTTATCTTGGAGTATTCAAGTAAGCAACTTCAAATGACAGAATAAACGCTTTAAGACTTTAAATGAAATGCTATATTAAATAAGCCAAAAGAGTGATTGAATAAATATTTAAAAGAAGAAGGTTTTACATCCTTTAATGATATTGATACTGTCCTTTAGCAAATTCATCCCTAAACAATAAAACTGAATTAATTTTAAAAAATATACAGTAATCCTTTCACATTAGGAATTTTATTTTTAATGAATTTAAATTCGAAAATGACATTTTACTAAGATTTTAATATTTATGTTTTAAATTTTAGTTAAAACTGCCCGAGAGATAAAAACTATACTAAAACCAGTAAAGGTCCTGTTTTTTGTGCTATTACAGTTCATCATCATTCTTCTAAGATATCATTTATATATGAAACGTCAATTCAATGGGACACCAAATGTGTATGAAAATCATTTTTAAGATGATCAAAAAAATTAACAGATAGTTTAATCATCAAAAGTAAATTATTCTTTCAAAATACCTATTTAACATCGCGCGCTCTTAAGTAAAAAAGTAATAGAATCTAATATATTTTATATATCATCATGTCCATTATATATTAATTGGATTTTTTTTTAAATATTAGACTTCATTGAATAAATTCATGAAATGAATTTTAAAAAAATGGCCTTGAGGGAAGTTGAAAAAGGGTAGACATAATATATGCAATGGGTACATTGTACAAAAATATTTTATACGATAGCTTTTCTGTGAAACATTGATAGACTTCAGATGATTTTCTTTCTTCCCGCCGGCTCGTGATATGCTTTACACACTTTGGGCAAGCAGGGTCGGCGTGGTCAATGAAAAACCTCAGATGATAGCGAGACCCAAGTAACAAATTCTACAATTATTATTTTCTATAATTTAGCAAAATAATAATTACAATATTTTTCTTGCAATTCTTTAATGACGTGAAGGACTTCTATGCAATAATGAAAATTCTCAAGATTTAATTTCTTTGATTTGATTTATTTTTCAAAATGGAAAAAGGAACAAATAAATTATTATCCATATATTTTACTTTTCTACTCACGGAGATGAAAGTTGTCCTATTTACTTTTGAAGATCATCGGTTTCCTGAAAGAAAAATAAACACAAATGAGCTCTTAATCAAAAACATTATACTTGAAAATCATAAAAAAACATATTTCCAAAATACGATAGCAGATTTGTAAGCACTATACGTTATTAATAAGTTTCATAAAGAAGTTGTAATCGGGATATTAAAAATGCAACAATTTACTTAAATATAATTTTTTTTATTTAAATATTCCAACCAAGTATTTGAGTGAAGAAAATGTAATATATAACCTGTGAACAAAGTATAAAGTTCATTATTTCAAATCATTTATTAAAATTTACAATATACTGTAAACAATTTGTACGCATATCAAATAAATCTCCAAAACTATTTCTTTCAGTGTAGTGATTTGTTTCAGATATTCTCTACTTCCTTTCATGATGATCTCATTTCCAGGATCTGCTGAATCTAGAGAAAAACTCTTTTTCCATTGCTTTCTTCTGCCTTGTCTGACCGGAAAAGAAAATTACTATTATAGCAGGTATTCTTATATCTTGAACAAAATCTTTTATGAGATAATTTTTTTTCTCGAAAAATATCCATATGTTCAAAAGATGAATGGCTATATTTCCGGATGATTTAATAAATGTACTATTTTAACTTAATTTTTTGGATTACACTTAGAGATGCTAAATTCCAATATTATATTTTTCTTTTGCTGAATTTAATTAACCTTTTTAAATATTATTTCAGGTTCAGCCATTATAACTACACTACAGTTTTCTGAGATGTATATCGAAAAATCAGGAAAAAGCGATTTTATCTTTCATTTATTTCACGATAGTTTCTTGCCATTAATACAGGCTTGCATAAAACTTATATTTGGGATATAACGAGATTTTAAACTCTAGATTTTGCAACTTGTAGTTATGAGCAGGTCGCCAAATCTATCTATGTTTGGGCAATGTCCCAACAACAACGGTGCAATTTTTTTATTTTCTATTTTTCATCTCAGCCACTGAAAATATTTCTAAATCCATCTTTACTCTTCCTCTTTGTAAAGGTTTGCTTTTATCTGATTTGCATGACAAATTCCTTTTCTGATAAACATAACAAATATTTTGTGCTGTTTCATTTCTAACTCTTTTTCTTTTTTCCATCCACCTGCTTTTTTCTGATTTTTTTTTGCTGTTAGCAGCAAATGAAATTTATCATTTAACCATAACCTAACATATAATAATACTTGTCGTACTATAATTAACATAGCGTCTTCTTTCTATGTCGCAAACACGGAATGTATGCTAATTCTAATATTTTCTCTGTCTACAATCATGATGTATTTCAACTATTGTTTTCATAGGTAATCTATTCTTCAGACGTCCGTAACGATACGTTTAAGAAGAGGAACCATTTAAATTTTTTTTAGTAGTGAAGCATATTCACATTAACTTTGCGCTAAATCATCATGTGGCATCAGAACGTAAATCTGCATTTTCTTTCACACTTTCATCCAATCCTTTAAAACATTTTTCTCTGGTGTCTACTGCTTCAGTGATGACTTTGCAGATTAATACTCAATATTTGCCTGCTTTATTAGATTCAAATTGCTTTTTGCAGCGACTGGTACTGTGTTACCGCCAGGAGAAAAACCCTAGACACTAGACATCCCTGTGGCGGTCGTTATGGAAACGGGATATTCCACTACTTTTTGGGGGAGAAGAAAAGGGCTTCATTTCGTTTGGCGCAGACTTATATCGCTTTGTACTTCAGTCGAAAAGGAATTCTTGCCTAACGAAGAGAGCGTAACTCGCCAAATGTTATGGGTGATTTTATATCCGTTTCCTTCCTTTCTTCGACTCGTCTACGTGAGGCAACCCTGTTCAGGGTTTTTCTCTTAGCGGTAGGATAGACAGGACTGAGATGTACTTTTTTCATCGCATTGTCATCACTCAAAAAATTTGAAACAACTTAAGCTGCATCATGCACGCAAGAATCACAATTTGTATGCAGCCTGTGACACATTCTTCCCTCGCTTTGCAATGATTTTTTAAAATCAGAAGAAATTCTTCTTTACCATTACTCATTTTTATACTTAGAAAATATCGACGAATATGCACTTATCTGCAATTTTTACGCAAAGATTTTCAGTGCAATTTTTTCATTTAGACTTTGTCCGATGAGTGTAGTATTTCTAGAACCATAGGAACATACGTCTATCTGTTGGAAAATATAGACGTAGTATATTAATAATAGATTGCATTTTTCCATAACGCAATATATCTGCATTTTTTCCTACAATAAGGAACAAGTTTAATGAAATAAAGAAAATTTGAAATTTATATCTATTACAAGACCTATGTAGATGTAATCTTCATCTCGAATAGACTGAAAGTGAACAACATAAAAAATAACCATTTATTTCAAATAGGAATGTAAGCTACACCAATGATAAATCAGTAAAACAAGATCAAATATAAAATTGTTGTATATTCCTCTTTTATTATACTACGGAATATAATATATTTCGGACTTAATTATGATTTTTAATTAATTGCTAAATTCTTATTAATGTTTTTGAAATCATAAAAGAACAATACAAAAGCACCCACAAATCGTCTTCGCTTCGAAAGCTCTAACTAAATGCGATCTAGCATCTCCCTAACTGAATATCCCGTGTATTCAGTTAAGGCGATATTAATCTGTATCGCATAGTGTATATAGAACATTAATCATAAGTTTCTGGTAGACGGAATAGCGAAAGCGTGCTGATTGATGTTAGCTTAGTCTAACGTATATCGCTATTTGACTTATCGAAATGCTTAATTGCCGAGTATGCTAAGTTAGTGGGATAACTTGCAGACGGTGGAGGAATGCATGAATCTCGGCGTAATATAAAATATTCTGTTACTGAAATATCGGTACGAATAATAACAATAAGTCAGCAGTTAGCAAATCGTAAAATTCAGTTAGATAAGATTGAAGTTATTTTCTTAAAATTTGGATGCAGAAATACTCTGTTTTACATAAGGTAGGATACCTATGTCGGATAAATATTACAAGTGTGCATATTCACAAATCAGATATCACTATCTTTCGACAGTATTGCATCGGTTTATAAGCAAAGGATAAGAATAAGAAATTTTAATTCCAAGATATTATATACGAATTAAATTTCTCAATTTTCCTCTCCTGAATCCTTAGCAGAAATTCATTTCAATTTAAGGTAAACAATTTTATAAATTGTTGACCATACAACAATTTATAAAATAATCCCTATCCTTCTCCAAGACAGAGGAAACGATTACATCGATTTTGATTGCAATCTGCATTAGAAGTGACTTAATACATCATCGACAAAATAATAAAGGCTGGAATTTAGAATTTCGAAAAATTCAGTTCAAGCTTCAATTAACTGAAATTACGAATTCTTCTTTTCTAAGAAATAAAACACTTGTTTGAAACATTCTTTGTACTATTTTGAGTAAACGCAATGAGATAAATGTTCGAGTGCAATCAAACAGTCTTTAGAGTCATCGAATTAGATGAAGTGCTCTCAAGGAAAACCGATGCCAATGAACTAATTAAAATCTTCCTTTTCCTTCCTCTATTTTATTAATGACTGGCGAATGGTTGAGCAATGAACGGAATTCCTTTTGTGTGGGAAGAGAAGAAAAATGGCAACGAATGTTTGTCTCCCTTGTTGTTTAATGGAATGGTAGAGTGAATTGGATTCGTATCTTTCAATTATCCCTGAACATATGAAATAATATTCCGGTATACGAATAAAATGGACAATAAATGATGAATAACGCGTAAAGACTTGTTCCATAGAAATTACGGAATGGCTTGTCTTATTGTTTACAGTTAGGTATTAAACACAAATTTCTGTCGCTACATATTTATTATTCTAGAAAATTCCTTTATTGTGGAAAATATTTCACTTTTCCATTTAGTTAGAGAATGCAAGGTCAAAACTTATTTGAAATCTATAAAAACAAAGTCACCGATATAATGCAAGCTTGGTTATTTATTCTTTGTTGAAATTTTATACATTACGTTCTTCATAGCCTCTGTTCTATGTAAAAATTTTGTTCCTTATTTTCTAATATATGTACGAGATTTTTACAGGGCGTTTCAGAACAACGTGGAAAAACTTTAAGGCCAGATCAGGCATACGATAAGCATCCAAAATCAAATAAGAACATGGGTGAGCAAACGCCATCTGTAGGCAGAGGATGACATTTAAAATAATACAGCGCTGGTCAAAATGCATAAAGGCGTGTTCCGGAGAAATTTAGGATTAACTAGTCATTTACTTTATAGTCAAGGTGTAAGCACGAAGGTTTGTCGCTGCAAAATCATTGCTCTAGAAAGTAGCTTTATTTTTGAAATAACTGCACTTTCAGATTTAGTAAGGAATGGAAAGTGGAAAAATTTTGAAAGCTATAAATTTATAGTTAAAAAATTATATATTTTTGGTTATTTTTCAGTGGTAGATTTTTACTCCTTGCTTTTTTCATAACCAATGTTTTCAGCAAAAATTTTGCTCCCTATTTCCTAAGATATATATGAGGTATTATATAGGGTTTTTACTCTGACAGTTGATCCAATAGTTAATTTCTAAACCTTTGCAGATGGCATATACATCGAATTGGAAATATTCTTAATGGCGTAAATGGCGTGTTGTTAGAGTCAAGAAATAAATTGCTGAAAAATCATGAAATCTAAATTTTTATACAGTACATAGGTCCTACTGGCCATATGTACTAAAATAATCTATACTAATCAACATTTCAAATGAATAAAGATCCCCTCTTCTGTGACTAAAGCTGACCGAGTTATGAAAATTTGAATAAAACGATTTTAGACCAATTCAGCGTACGCCTTGAGAAAAAAATACTCCAATCAAAGCTCGGGAACTGTTCGTAATTTCTATGGATTGCCTTAAAATAATCAAATTCGAAGCTCCATAACCCGACTAGGTCTAATAGCAGAAGATGGGAGCTTTTTCATTTAAATGTCAGTGTGTCAGAAACTTTCTACTCAATGTGACTAATAGGAACAAAGAACTGTATATAAATTGAGATTTCTGCAGCACATTTACTGACTCTAACAGCATTAAATATAATTCTTGAATGCAGTGAAAGCATTTTTCCAATTGCAGGTATATGACTATCTCTAACCATTTAGAAATTAGCTATTGGGCAACAATTAGATAAACAAATTGTAACTTTATTATATTATTTTTCATAATTAATCATATAATATATGAAATTATAGATGAAACATAATGTGTAACTGAGAAATAGTTATATCTGTAAACAAAGCTGAACAAGATTTAATAGCGCCTGCTTCTCATCTTGTCCATGTTATTTATAAAAAAATTCTCTAAATTTAAAATATATTTTCAAAATTATTAAATAT
This sequence comes from Araneus ventricosus, assembly GCA_013235015.1. Lineage (NCBI taxonomy): Eukaryota > Metazoa > Arthropoda > Arachnida > Araneae > Araneidae > Araneus > Araneus ventricosus. The sequence goes on along the minus strand of BGPR01007037.1, from coordinate 9,555 downwards.
ACTTACATACCATCTTACATATACTATGACTAGAATATGGGCCTTTTACAAATCAACTTTATTAAATATGTTTAAGTGATTTATAAATAATTTATAGCAATGCTGATTACAAAATATAACACAGAAATTCCTTAAACCAGTTATAGAAATATAAATGTAATGTTATAAGTATAAATAAAATAAATATAAATATAAAAATAATGCAAAACATTTTGACTGTGTTCATTGAGTAAGATTTAGGCTGTTATAAACCTGTCGTAAAATCGTTCTACATGATTTATGTTAATATGGATTGAATATCTAAAAGAGACAAAACAACAATAATAGAAGCAATTTATTTGTTGTGCGCAAGGGCTACATCATCCAGGAAAAATTGCGAAGTGCAAAGATAAAAATACGAAATAAGGGAGGATTTAATTTTGAAAGAGTTGAAAATACAAAAATAATAACAAACAACGAGGTGGAATAGGAATTCGGTGGATGACGTCATCAGACGCCATTCATCCATGCAGATTCAAAATCAGAATGGGTATTCTGTAGAGGAAAAAAGACTTTAAGGCATAAATTTGATTTGAATTTTCCTTTAAGGCCTGAGCGCCGTTTCTTTCAATTCCACTCTTAAGAGGTAAGACATTTCATGCTCTTCCTTTTCGACTATGTTTAAAAGACTGCTTTTAATTTCTTCTTTGCGGATAAATATTTTTTATTTCCAAATTATTCGGGAGTGGGTTCAGGCCTTAGAGGAAAATTCAAATTAAATTTAGACCTTAAAGTCAATTTCCTCTACAAAAAAAACCATTCTGATTTTGGACCTGCATGGATGAATGGCCTCTGATGACGTCATCCACCGAATTCCTATTCCTCCTCGTTGTTTGTTATTATTTTTGTATTTTAAACTCTTTCACAATGAAATCTTCACTTTTCTCGTATATTTATCTTTATATTAATATGCTTATATATAATATATATTAATCTCATTATTTATTTCTATAAATCTTTAAGTCCAGAATGACCTAAATAATCAGAAGAGAAAAAATAATAATTTTTTTAGATGATGCGAAAGTTATTCAGAAATCTTTTCTTATCGCTGTGAAGGAATAAACATCTTTCACAGAATTTCAATGCACTGACTTTAAGAGTTAGAAAAAAAAAAGAAATCTCTTTCGAAGTGTTAAATCTTCTTATATATTTTCTTTGCGCAAAGAATTCTTAACAAGTAAAAATGTTTTCTACAGAATCTACATGAATGAAAAGACATCTTATGGCAAAAATCCAAGATATCGAAATGTTTCTGACAGTAAATATTGCTATATATTTTTTTCTTCAGTCACAAAATGTGAGAGTAAAATCCTTTTCGTCCTTTCTTCTTTATATTATTTATTCTCAATCTTGAGAAACATTGTAATGTTCGTATTATACTAGATACTCATTAAATAACGTAGAATTAAAAGCAACTTAATTATCGCTTAGAAACAGCATTTTTCATAAACAGTCAATTTTTCATTTTACAATGGACTGTATTTCAAATAATCCAGTTACCTAAAATAAGTTCAGTTTTTTGAAATCCATTATTTAAAAGTTTCTCTATACTTCTCCATGTAATCATAAACAATTTTTAATTTCAAAGAGCAAATGGAATACAGTTGTATTTATACCTATAAATATATCTTATTTATTCATATAATGCTACAATCCAAGTGAAATATATTAGCATAGATTATATTTGAAGATATTTTGATTAAATATTTTAAATGCACATAAAATATTCATATCACATTTGTTTTAATTTCCGTCTTTTAATTTAATTAATACGATTTTGCAAGCTGAATTTAAGTGGAACCGGTGGTACATTTTTTTTTCTTTGTATTTAGAAATAACTTCTTATAGTTATTAAACTACAGAGCTGATATAAATTCAAATGGTGTAGCAAACGTCAGAAAATAATAATTTTCTGGCTTTCACTTAAAAATAGAGCTTTTCGCTGATAAACTTACATAATATCTAAGCATTTAACAAGAGTTTAGTAAATATGCGATATTTGAAAGTTTTGTTTATAGAAGTTCAATAACTTGAAAATCCACTATTTCAATAAAAAGCTTGAAATAGCATTTAAAACATAGATGTTACATATATTTATTCGAATTTACCATGACTGTGATCCGAAAGGTATATTTTTACATAATACTAAAGTGATTAATTTTAAAAATTGAGATGATTTTTATAAACATCTCATTTGCGAATGATGATTGAAAAGTTCTTTTATTCAGAGGATATGTCTACAAAAAACCAACAACTTTAAGAGTAATAAAAAAATCTTATTTTCATTTACATTGTTTTTACATTGCAAAAATATACTCCAACGGTATATTGGAGTCTGCTTATTTTCTTAAATGCAAATCTGACGGTTTGAGTTTCTTACGGTTTGTACGGCCTTTGATAAATTTCCAAAACTAAAACTGACTCAATATTTGAAATTTCAGTTACAGTATTTAAGTCTAACCACAAGCATTGATTAGCCTTAAATCTATATGAATATATTAACTGTTTCAATAAGCTTATTTTAATGGATAGCGTTATTTGCAACTACTGTACCTACGGATGAAACGTTATTTCTAGATATAATACCTGCGGATAAAACGTTATTTGCAGGTACAGTGGGCCAACGGCCGGTTCTTGTCTGATCACCTTAGTCAAGTAGTATTGGGCTCGAACAGTATTTCGGAGGGTGATCGCCTGAGGAACACTATGTGCTGTTGACTTCTTTTTGAGTTCTTGACTCATAGCGTTGGTTAATTATACTAGGTCAAGTGCAATTAGTCTCAAAGAGTAAAATATCTGCAAATAAAACGTCATTTACAGTTTAAGTATAAATGATGAATTGTCGTAAATTGTATCTTTAATTTTAATAATTTGAAAATGGCGGCGGTGGCCTAGTGGTAGGGCCTCGCCTTGGGGCCCGAGGGCCCCAGGTTTGAAACAAGATTCCACTGAAGATCCGCCGTGTATGGGGCCTGCTGCACGCCAAATCATACGCAGTGGCCAAACGTCCTCCCGTTGGCGTGGCGTAGAAGTTTGGAGAGGGGGTGCCAGCTCAGATGTCGTCACCGTCATCTGTCAGTGGTTCAAAATTACGAAGTCCGTCCCAAAATAACCCTCGTGTTGCTTCAAAACGGGACGTTAATATAACTAAACTAAATAATTTCAAAAACATTTTAAGTACAATTCTCAACATTGTTTCTCATTGATGGACTTAGATCAAACTGTTTTATTGTTTCTACAAATATTTTATTGTTTTTTTTTTAAATTCACTATTAAAAACTGTGGTAGGGCGATGCTGATTATTATCTAGATTCCTTGTAGAAATTCCACCTATTTTTGCATAATGGGATTGGCAGTTGCTCTATCTTTGGATGAAACGTTATTTACTAGGCATTGTACGATCTATCCAATTAAATTTTTCTTCTATAGGAGGAACTGAAGAGACCTCGAAACAAATATTTAAACATATTTAAAGCATTGGGTAGGGGAAAGGGAATAAGAACAGAGTTATTTTAAATATGCTTAATAATTAATAAGGTTTAGGGGAAAAAAAGAGCAAAATCATTTAAAATATTGAATTTATAGACATCGCTTTTAAACATGATTAACAAAAATTCAGATTCTTAAACAGATTGTTTACGTTTAATAGTACAAAAAAATTAACTATCTTGTGGGCTAGATTCCATCCCATGAACTTTCGATTAGTAGACAAGCACTTTACGATTATGTCACTAGGTTATGATATGAAGTGGTACGGGGTCATTTAGTTTCCTTCTATAGCCTTTCACCATTGTTAAAATTTTTAACGGTTAATTCTGTAATTTTTTAATGAAATTTTCATTTTGTAAATGTGATTATAGCAGATTTAAAATATTGACTTTGGTTCTCCGTTTAGAGAGAAGTTTAAAATTTTTAAGACTTCTTTAGGGCCTGTGGAGATCATCATGGTCGGGAATTTAATTTTTATCGATAACTTGTTAAGAAGTTCATTCTTATGACTGAAAAAAATAGAAAATATATTTTGTCGAGAAAAGTCAATCAAATGAATTAGAAATCATCACTCAAAACCGAATTAAATGAGAATAAAAAACGTCGCATGTCTCCGACGAAATAATGAAAATTCCCGCAAAGTATCAATAATCATTCTTTTAAGAATCTCATCTACACAAAAAATCATTTCAAATACGAAGATAACATTTCAAAATTCTTACAAAAGCATATTGATTTTGAGAAAATGTGTAAATAACCCACAGCTACAGTGTACCTGCAAATAACATTTTATTCGTAGGTACAGTACCCGCAAATAATTACTTCCTATTTTAATTCTCAAACTTCAGTGTTGAAGCTCTCGGTTTAAATTGTTTATGGTTAAGTCAAATCAATAAAGCTTTCTGAAGAGTATCTGTTTTTGGACCATTAGCAATGACAGCAGAATCCCCGAGTGTCTATTCAATAAATGATAAATATTATGGGATCTAATTTGAAATATTTTAGCAAAATATCTAATGTAATAAAACGGTGTAATGCGAAATAATTACGTAAATTCTCAAAAGCTTTCTGCATTAAATACGACTATTGTTTAAAATGTCATCAAAACAAGGAAATAAAGTTATTAAGTAATTTATTGATGATTCATTTTATTAAAAAAGAACTTGTATAATAAAATGATATTTAGACCTTAAACAAAGTTTTCAGATTTTATTGTGTGTGTATTATCTTTTTCAAGAGATAAGATTTTCATATTTGTTTCGCTGTAACAATCGACATAAAACTTTTTTCACTTCATTAACTTTTATTTTTCTTAAATATTCGCCAAGTAATTAAATTAAACATACAGACATATGTTTTACCAGAATGAAGAGAACGTGAAAGAAATAATACATAAAACGCTATGTCAGAATACAAGATGAATACAAATAAAAATGAAATATTTTGTATGAAAACTATTTCCTCTGATATTTCAAATTTTCCACAACCATGACTTATGATTTTGCCAAGGAACGTGAGCTGCACATCGGAAACAGAGCACTGGTATCAGAGCAAGTAAAAGGAATAAAAATGAATTCAGTTTTGAAGTCAATTGAATTCTTTTTCGAAAAGATATATAGTTATGAATATTGCCAAGGGCGTTGTTTTCATTCAAAGAATAGGATATCTTTCTAAGAAAATGCCTGGGGAAATTCATAGACAAGAAAATACACGCATCTTTTCACCTACGTTGAAAATGTATGCAAGAAAAACAGAGAAAAAAGTCCTGAAATGATTACAGAGAAAACATGTCAAATAGAGATAGCGAAATTGCTAGTGAGATTTACAACTCGGTTACACCTTTAAAATTGCATTTCATAAATTATACTCTTACTAAATGCCATACATGACGCAGGAAGCGTTCTGAATGAAAATCTTTCATCAACACGAGGTTCTAGAATGTCCAAGAATTTCAACATTGTTTCCTAAAATCCAATTTTGGTCACCTCATCATTTATACAGATGTCGTAGTGCGTGAACTCCTTAGAAATTGCTTTGAGTTTGAAACAAAGAAAGGGAATCTAAATTATTTATTAATAGCTTTTTACATTTATCAAACTGTAGCCACTATGAATCGGAATTTTCTAACCAGGGAGTGAATTTTTATGAAAAATTATTAATTGCATCTTTTTTTAAATTAACGCAATTTTAATTTTTTGAATTTTCCTTTAAAAGTTTCATATGAATAAGAGAAATTAGTAACCAAAAATATTTCTTTTAATCTCCACTATTCTTTTCGTACCTCAAAAACCGTAATCTTCAAATTTTATATAATATTACGGAGTGTATTTTAAGAAAAGTTAAGTAATATTTCAATTGATAATGGTATTATTCAGGTATAATGTTTTCTTTTGACAGAGCAAACTTAGAAAATTAAACCCTAATACCATAGTAATATTTGGAAAAACATATTAAAAGCTAATGAGATATTGTATTGGTTCTTAAATGCAATGTTGCCATATAAAATTAAAAACTAAAAACACTGTTAGAAAAACAGTTACCTCATGAATAAAATAAAAATAAAATAAAATATTTTATTGTATCTCTCAACAGCGTCTCTTACATGTGGATAAAATTAAGTCAAACGGGATATAGAAAAATAGATCCCAGATTTTAAATATGCGATAATTAAATCTTTTATGAAGTATTTTATTTGCGAAATCATTAACTTGAAAAAAAGCAAAAGACTAGTATACCATGCTTAATATTTTCTTCTGTGTGTAAATAATAAATGGACAAAAAATACCTTCATGAGTTGTATTACCGCGTTCCCTGAGTATAAGGTGCTTGAAGGAGCAAGAATTCAGACAACCTGTCATATATAAGAAGAGATAAGATTGATTAGCCCATAATCAATTATTTATTTGTTTACTTTGTTTACTAGCTGTTACCCGCGACCTCGTGCGCGAAGAATTTGAATTATTCTTTTTTTTAATTCACGAATGTAAATGCTTTGTTGCATTTTGAAAGGGGAAAGTAAAAGTTCTGACAGTTGATAATACTTCTTTGGACGGCTGACAGGAGAGTACTGTACATGTATGCTGATATATATATGTAAATTGTTCATCTATGCTAATATACTTTTGTATACCACGTTATTTGCACGGATGTAGAGGTTGTGTGTGCTGGACACATGTGAACATGCCACATGTAGTTGCCCATGCGAAAAATATGGTTTTTCCAAATGTACGCCTGCCACTTTCAGTGTCTGGCCCTGAGCCTCGAAAATGATATTTTTAAAGGGATTTGTTACATTTTGAACTGAGATGATGAATCCTTCGGTGTTATCGGAAGGCGTGGGATTAAAACACTCTCTCTTCTCCCTATATCAGTCATAACAGTAGCTTTCACGACGTTTGTACCTAGGTGTGTAATTTGTAACCGTGTGACATTGCGCAGTCTTGGTACATCGAGGTTACGTATTAGTAGTACTGGCACACCGAATTTCAATCTCGGATTGTCGGAAGGTGCCAGTGACAATTCTAAGATCGTGAAGAGCTCTACAGAATATGATGTTCCTTGTTAATACCCATTACCGTATCTACAGAAGGATATTCTGTAATATCTCACTGTGAAAATTAAACAAAACATCGAGAGAATAATTCACTAACGTCATTGGATCACTGTGTAACCGTATCAAAAGCTTTAAAAGCTACCACAACAGGAAACTGGAAGTGTAAAGTCTCCTTTGTTGTTTATGGTCAAAGAAAGCAATATTTTCTTATATTAACTTTAACACTGGCAAAAGCCCGCGCGCGAAACAGTAATTTGGCTTGAATTTATTTCTATAAGAATAAAAAGTATTGTTAGAAATTACGTTAAAAAAATATTTTTAAACCTTTATAGCAATCAGAGAAGACATTTCATCGCAATGGAATAATTAATCGCATTAAAAAGATCATTTTCTGGTCTTTAAAATTGCTTAAAAAGAATTGTTGTCTAATAAAGATTTCAGAAGTTATTAGCAAAAAACGTCTAAGCAATAGGCTTAAAAGCGGCTAATTTTCGTTATTTAATTAAATATCTTAAGAACTAATTAACTCTGAAAGTTGAAAATAGCACCTTGTGTGTAAATTTCATGTCTCTACCGTTCATTGTTCCGACCGATCGACAGACAGTCAGACAGATACATGTAATTTCTGCCTTGTTTTATAGATATTTATAAACAGAAGCAAAATTTTCAGAAATAAAGATAAATCAGTTCAAAGTCTAACCGTATCCTAGCAGCGAAGTAGATATAAATTTGCGTTATTTCAAAATTGTCTGCACGTAAGAATTTAAAAAATGAATAAAAATGGAAGGAAAAATGTCACAGAATTAAAATTGTTATCATTCAAAAGGTAATATTTGTATCTTTAAGATGGTATAAAAATAATTTGTATCGAACAATTTGTTCGGAAGTTACAGCGGTAAAAAGGATTACGTGATAGTTGATTTAAAAAATAATTTATTCCACATGTTTTCGCATTCCTGCAGGATCACGGGACAGTTGATTGAAAAATAAAATAAACTTCATCGCGAATCGCGGAGTCAATGGGCTATGTTTGTTAACTAATTTTAATCTGTAGTCAAAAATAATTAATTTAACGTGATTTCACCTAGCCTATGTCCGTTCTTTGGTTTGAAGCTACAACTCTGCCAATTTTCATCCAAATCGGTTTGGTAGTTTGGTCGTGAAAGCCTAACAAACAGACAGACACACTTTCGCATTTATTATATTAATAAGGATTAACGATTGCATTGTGGTAATTTGATAGTTCTCTGTTTCTATTACAATGATAATATAATACGATTGCATATAATATGTTATAAATGTGAAAATTTGTAAAAAACAGTGCATTAAAATAAATCATTCTTTATTGATTTCTATGGGTTAAATATAGGCTACAAATGTTGAAGAATTTTTGAAATAAAGGTCTATCGAATAAAAAATGCAACCTATATTGTGCTATATTATAATATTTTTATATGAAATCGGGTCAAATTTAAAATCTCGCTGTATGAATATTATATTAGTATTCAATCTTCACTGCATGCACAAATTCATTTTAACTCGTTAACGCCTAGCGTTCGATTTAAAGGGCAGGTATATTTCGCTTCCGTGGTAAAAGTGAATGCATTCCATTATTTTTGCTTTGTATATGAAATCAATAGGTATTAGCAATCTCCTAAACAGTTTCCAACCGGCATATACCAATAATTAGCCAGATTACCATGTGAAAATGGCGTCATTTTGAAATTTATTAAATTAGGCGTTAACGGATTAAGGTCGGATCGAAAACAGAAAATGAATGACATTGTAGGAATAATATTGTCTTCAAAGCCGTCTCATTCCTTATCCATCTCTTCCAGAATCTTAATAGGCTTCCAAACAAATTAAAACACAAAAATGAAATATTTTATATATTCCTCTTTCCAAGCGATTGGACTGAGCTTCATTCCAATTTTCTTCTATTTCTGCGGTTAATTTCATTCAACTCAACGAAGTAAATACGTGAAATGGATTTCTAATGAATGCCAAATTTTATTGAATGGAAAAATATTTGTTGAAAAGTATTTCTGAGGCCGAAGAAATAAACAACCGACAAATCTCAAAATTCCTTTCAGCAAGTTTTACAGTTTTTCTTTCTTTTTTTCTGCCAAAACAATTGGGCATACCTCTTTGTGGAATGTGCCCTTTACCCAGGCCAAAAGAATAATGCCTAGGACACGCATACCAATGTAAATGTGGAAAATCAGAATTTATATTACGGAGATACCGTCGAGTGATTAATGTATCGCTATTTTTCAGATTTCCATACTAATACATATTTACCTTTTTTTTGCAATATTGTATATAGGTACTAGAGAAGAAATTTTACAACGTTCGTTTACCTGTAATCAATGTTTAGGAAAACAATCAGACGCAATCGAATTAAAATCCATTGGCCTTTTATCTGACAGGGAATTTAGGGAAAATTTTATTTAGTTATTCACTTCAAAAAATGA
>BGPR01007036.1:18295-71374 GCA_013235015.1 Araneus ventricosus | reverse complement strand
TTTTTCATGAAATCTAGCTACAGGGGATACTTTTCAACACAAGGATAAAAACTCCACATCACTTTCCGCGGTGAAAAAACCGGTTCCATCTACCGAAAGACGAAATCGCTTTTGATCATCCAAAAAAAATCGAGAAATACGTGGTGTGCTACCCCCTTAAGAAATCAGGCATCGTCTTGATGTCCTTCGTTCTACCAATGCTGCTCATATAAAGGTCCATGAAAGGTCCATAAAGCCTAAATATCTATCATTATTTCGCAATAACTTTTAAAGATTTGTCTACTCATTTATTTTCTTAAAAATTTTGAAACTGTGAAGAGACTTTGTGGACACTCTGTACATTACCATCTGTCTGTATTCTTCAAACACCAAGCTGACAGCCTCTTTGTGTGATAAGTAATGAACATCTAAAGTCATGGACCTTAAACGACTCAGCCTACTTAACTTACAAACACAGACCTCTTTCCCACACGGAGCTCTTTTTCATAATCCAAACCTTATCGCCCAACCAAAAACTCATTACACTTTCCAGCATAAGCGCTCCATAAATTTTAAAATTAGATCTCGTGTTCTTGGGCACTCAGCGCGAAATAAAATTAGCATTATAAATTATATTAATTCCACTTTCCGTGAGAGGGAAAAGTCGCTGCCTTCCACCCCAAGAAAACTTATGGAAGAAAGTTCCCGCCTTTTGTATTAACAAGACGAATTTTCCCATTTTCCTACTTAACACAGACCACCCGAAACTTCCCACTTTTCCCAAGCACCGGCCATTGTTGGCTTCATCGCAATCAACGTTAAACCCATTTTCCATATCGTTAACCGCTCGTAATAGCCTCCACCTCCCCCTGCACGATTACCAGAAGGGGCAGCGCACTAATTGATAGATAGTAGCAATAGACCCGGGGCCTTCCATATATAATCGCCCCTTTTACTCCAAGTTTGGAATGTTGAGTTAATGTCTCCATTAAAGGGATGAGGTTCTGGGATCGAACCTGTCATTTCGAGGGAGGGGATGGAGGGATATCCCTCTGCCGGAGAATGGATGTCTGTCCGTCGACTAATTGCGGCGTGTTTCTAAATAGAATACTCTGGAATTTTAGGCGCTGGGCATTTGAATGGACTGATTTATTAATGCAGTGGAATTAGGGCTGTAATGGTAAAGGGTGGTACTGATTCATGCGCTGAAGAGTGTTGAGGCAGAACGAGGGAGCTGAGTGGTCGGTGGTTTTACAAGCCCTACTGCAAGTAACTGCTACTTACCATCAAAATCATAGCAACCCTAGGCAAATGAATAATTAACCTTAAACAGCTTATTACGGACATTTTATTTCATAAAAAATATAAGTGAAGACGTAGGTAAAGTTTTATGCATTTCAGTGTCATTTTGAAATAGTCTTCAGAAAAACATTTAATGTATTTTTAATATAACTGCTAATCAAAACCATAAAATCCGTAAGCAAATGAATAGTTAACATTTACCAGTTTATAACTGGCACTTTCGATCAAATCAAATATAACAGAAGATGCAGGAAAAGTTTCAGGTATTTCAATGTCATTTTGAAATAGTCTTCAGAAAAACATTTAATAAATTTTTAATTTAACTGCTTGTGGCCATCAAAACCATAACATCCATAATCAAATGAATAGTTAACATTTACAAGTTTATAACTGATACTTTCGATCAAATCAAATATAACAGAAAATGCAGGTAAAGTTTCAGACATCTCAGTGTCATTTTGAAATAGTCTTCAAAAAAACATTTAATGTAATTTTAATTTAACTGCTCGTAGCCATCAAAACCATAACATCCATATAAGCAAATGAATAGTTAACATTTACCGGTTTATAACTGACATTTTCGATCAAATCAAATATAACAGAAGATGCAGGTAAGGTTTCAGGTATTTCAATGTCATTTTGAAATTGAGAATTAACTTACAGAACCACTAGATATTCTTCCTATGAATACGGAATGATATAGAGATGCTATACCACTAAGCCATTAAGATTCACGTGGGACGAATCTTTTTTATCTCTAATTACCCTTTAAACCGTTTTACTTCGTTGTTCTGTTGTATTCCCTGTGTGTGATGCCCGGGTTTATTTCTAATGAAAGCCGGCTAGAAAACGTAAAGCCATGGGCAATCCCAAGGAATTACATATCTGATTTTCTAAAGACTAGAAAAATGTGCAAAGTGCTTTCTGGTTTTTCCTCGAGAATTCGCAATCGGAAAATTACATTTTTTTTTATAAAAAAAGAGTTCAGAAACTCAGTATGAATGATAATTGACAGAAAAAGGGAATTTCGTGTTGCACGAGAGAGTAATTCGTCCAGATGAATTTGCAAAATCGATCGTTTATGTGAATGCTTTGAGGTATATCGTTAGTGTGGTATGAAACTGTTAAACAACAACAAATTTATGATTCCGACTTCAAATTGTTTTGTTTGTGAATGAAAAATTAAGCTTTGACTTAAGAATGAAGCTTAATCATTAGATCAAACAGACGAATGAAAATTGTAAAGCTTGCAGAAATGTACTATCAAAACGATGGATGAATCCCTCTTATATAATTTATGCGAAATATTTTCTATTTATTTCTGTGAGATTCTTTCACACTTTTTTCTCTGTTTTTCTCGCTTGTCACCCCACAAAACGCATACAATATTTGTGGATTCCACGAAATTTTTACATCCATTTTTAACGTCTGTGAATGTCTTACTTTTAGCTGATAATTAACATTTAAAATACAGTAATTCGACGCTACTCTGAGACGCGGACAAGAAAGTTAAGGTGCTAATCTAAATTAAATGTTTACCTCTAAACTCTGCAATGTCCAAAAGTTCAAGAAGAATATTTAAAATAGGAAAAATATTTACGAGAAAGTTTAGGGGAGACCACTACCGCTGGTTTTCACTCTTTATCATTTAACTTTAACATAGTTTTAATGCATTTTTCCACAACTATCGAACTTTTTGCGTCTATTTTCCTTGTTCTTCCATACGAGATTTAAAACAGATTTCTGTGCTGATAAAGGATGCTGAATGCGTGGGGGTGTAAATTTTTCCGACAAGAGTCATCTGATTCTATAGCTAGGAAATTTCTTTCTTTATACCAAATCTGTTTATTGTGACTTTTGACGTGAAACGCCAATCGAAAATTAGAAGCTCATTAATTATGCAGAGTGATTTTTTTAAAACTGACACTACTCAAAACCATCTGTAGCTCGAACTATCAGTCCAAATGCCACCAAATTCGGTAGGGAGACTAAAGACGACATGGAGAAAAAGATTTTGTAAAAAAAGAAATTAGTTCCGAAATTCGACGTTAGGGGAAAATGTGGCGCTGTTGTAGGCTACACAACTGAGAATTAGACAAATGAATAACAAAGAGGAAATTTCAGTGCAGAACCGCATAATACAGTAAATGAACTACCCAAAGGGTTACACCCTTTACCATAGCGCCAGACATCTTTCAATGTGACCACCCTTCTCCTGGACCACACATTGCATCCTGCACACAACATTCTCGACGGCCGAAAGTAACGTGTCACCAGAAATGCTCAGCACAGTCCGTAATATGTTGTCCTTTAAGGTCGTCAACGTCGGGACCCAACCAACATAGACCTTAGACTTCAAATAACCCACAGGAAAAAGCCGCATGAGGTTAGATCCGGGGAGAACGGACATGGAGAATGTTGTGCAATGTGTGGTCCAGGAGAAAGGTGGTCACATTGAATGAGACCTATGACCTCGTCGAGGAAGTGCTTTCATTGAATAAAGAACTATGGTGCACTGTAATTTCATCTCTGTAACCCTTTGGGGCAGTTCAATTGCTGTATTATGCGGTTTTGCACTGAAATTTCTTTTTTGTTATTCATTTGTCTAATTCTCATTTGTGTAAACGACAACAGCGCCACAATTTCTCCTATCGGCTACTTTCAGAACTAATTGTTTTTATTACATAATATTTTTCCCCGTGTCTTCTTTAGTCTCTCTACCAAATTTGGTGGCATTTGAGCTGATAGTTCGAGCTACAGATGGCTCTGAGTAGTGTCAGTTTTTTTAAAAAAATCGCCCTGTATTTCCGCGAACTCCGCTTGTTCTTAAGACTAGACTGATCTTCCAACAGAAATGTTTCTTAGTTTCTGAGTTATTGTTCTGATATTTTCATAACAATTCTATTAAATAACTTTTATACTGTAAAAACATTTCAACAAAATTTATTGGTAACTTTGATAATAAATGAATAAGACTTGTTATAAATATATTAAAACTTAAAACTATCCCATCCGCACTAAAATATAATGTAAATTTTTTTCTGTTTTTTAACAATTTTATATATTTTAATTCTACTCGGTATTTTACATGTACACGATCACTAAAATTACAATTTTTGGTTCAAATTCAGTTTTACTCGATTTTTTGAAAATAACTGCAATAATAATGCTCTCAATACAAAAAATATTCAGAAATAATTAATTAAAGCAAAATTCTATCAATCTATGCTTATACTACAAAAAAGATAAGTTTCAGAGTTGTAGCTTCAAATACAGGGTGTCCAAAAGAACTCCCTGATTTTAAAATTAAATAACTCGACAACAGTAATCGATAGAAGAATGAAACCAATGATATTTCAGCAAACAGTTCGATACTACATATGTTACTACCCGATACTACCCAATGATCTACGTATTCTGAAACCTGTAAAAATCCGATAGAGAAGTTTCAGAATTAGTAACAAAAGTTACCGGCAGGTGCCGCTGTACACTGTAATCATAGTACAGAATCTGGGAAAGAGGCTAAAAACAGTCCTTTGCAAGCAATCGTTACACTCACATCACAACTCATTCAAAATGTGCACTATTCGCAGCACAGAAATGGCGCATACCAAGAATGAAATTTTCAATTCCCCCTGTAGTGTGTCAACGGAAGTGGGTCACTAAATGGCAACTAAACATGAAACCTCCAGAGTCATTGCTTTGAACTATCCAGATTTTCTGGAACAGGCCTGGATGGCCTCCATACTCACCCGATTTCATACCCTGCGACCACTGCTCTGACTATGATTATATTACCCCATCTGCCGGCATCTTTTGTAACTAATTCTGAACTTCTCTATCAGATTTTTACAGCTTTCAAAATATATATATCATTGGTTTCATTCTTCTATTGATGACCATTGCTGAGTTATTTAATTTTAAAATCAGGGATTCCTTTGTTGTACACCCTGCAGAAGACGCATAGAGTATTTTAAAATGTGCATAACTTCATAAAACAATTTGGTAAAATTTTAAAAACATCTTTCAGAAGTCAATAAAAAATTCTGATATTAAGTGAACAAATGAAGAGATAGAAAAATTTCTTTATATAGACGATTGCTAGTAATTCGTTTGTTAATAAAAGATAAAAATTTAAAAAATCGCAAATTTAGTCGATCATATTTTCAAAGTCCCTTACCCTTGAATAATAAGCTTGGTGCTTTGTTAATTATTTGAAACATAGATTATTTCACAGTAAATTTCAAACACTTTGTCGTAGTGGCTTAATGTAATTTGCAAGATGTGTCGCTTTATCGATAATAGCAAGGATTCATTAGCTAATAACACTATTGGAGGTCGTAATTGCCTAGATTTGATTCACGGCTCACTGCTACTGCGAACGCTACCTAGCCTAATGGGGCATTTCTGGGCACAATATTTCCTATGTTGGTGTTTCCTGGTTGTGGTATCCACTCTTGATATAATAAAGCTCTTCGCCACATCATGTGATTGCTTCGTTATGCAGTTAGTTTATTTACAAAAAATCTCAATTAGGCTGCAACAATAAAGATATTACTTAGAAGTATGTGAGTAAATTAGTATTGAATTACCGACTCCCAAAAATAATTCTACGAATTTGTAATTCGTAATTTAGCAATAAAGGAAAATTACTCTTCTTATATTTTGCATTCAAATAGATTTTAACAATGCAGAAACAAAGACCTGATTTCTACAATCAACAAATCTAAGAATATTTTAATCGCAATTTAGCACTAGAAAAATTATTCTTCATGCATTTTGCACTCAAACGGGTTTTAACAATGCAAAAACAAAGACGTGATTTCTAAAAATGGTGTTGGTTGTGTCACATTCAACGGAAGAGGAGAAAAAATTAGTTCAATAACAGCAGTTTTTAAAAACTCACCTTTATTATTGCACTAGAGAGTAGAAAATTTTATTTCGATCATTTTATATAATTTAGATTTAATTTATAATTCATTATTATAAATATCATGGATTCTTGCAACAATTGTTTACTCTAATTCACTGCCAGGTGTCGCCACTCTCATGGAATCAAAATTTCATTAAAGTACTCGATTATCCGGTGATTTAGGTCCGAAAATTTTGAAAAAGTCTATTGTCGTGGAGAATGTACGACTGTACATAGTTTCAAAACTCTTACGCGTCTGTAAGTGATTGAAAAATCGATTCAAAAATTCCACCTTTACAAACATGAAACAACTCAAGTCCAATAAAAGTGTGTAAAAATAAAACGATCATCATAAAACTTTTTGAAATGCAGTCACGCATTTGAAGCAGCTCTTAATTTCGCGTGAAATCAAAAACTACGAGAAAAATGTTAAATGATGCATGGCCGAAAACTGCCAAAAAATTTACATTCGATGTATTTAACCACGAAATGTAATTGACTCATTTAGAAAGCTATTCACTCATTTTTTTCCCACTCGCCGAGCTCATCAGGAAGCAGCACTCATCAAAGAAAAACTGCCCATCATTCCGCTCTATTAGTGTGGTGAGAAATAATCATTACTCGCGAATCACCAACTCTTTTTCCCCGAAAACTACACTATCGAATGGCCCTCTTTTTGGGAAGAAAAACTGCACTTTCCAAATGCTATTTTTTCTCATTTAAGTATCGCTTCCTTTTGTCATTACCGTTCATTCGGTGATTTTTTTCCGCTGTTTCCTTTTGCAACGCCGAAGACGGAAGACATACGAATCCACAAAAGTTGTTAGCGCCGCCCTAAGGGAAGTACCGGGGCGGAAAGATGAAAAAAAGCGCCTTGTTCATTAAGGGTACCTAATAAATGCTTTAACGTTGAACTAGTAAAAAGTTTTTTCTTTCTTTCTTTCACATAGAAAAAATACACCGACAATTAATGTCCTATAATTAAGAAGGAGGAAATTATTTTTTAAATGAAAGCCGAAGTCGTCAAAATTTTCAGATTCATTTTTAGGGTATTTTTTCCCTACTTGATAAAGGGACAGAAACAAGTTTTTTTTAATACCTTCTAAACTGCACAATAGTAAGCCTTAGAAGTTGAGTCTCATTAATTGCGGACATGATGGTTACTTTTTTTCCCTACTTCTGAAAAGATGGAGATTTAACCTTGGAGGGTCACGGCGAGAAACATGATATATTCTTTAATAATTAAAAGTAAATTATTTTCCACTTACGCTACTGCACACCTAAAAAAGCGATTACATCTTTTTCTACACTCCGGCTTGTTTACCATAATAATTGCTCTTTTTATATTCAAATTGTGTTTTCGATCGATGCATATTGTTATCTCCGTTATTCTGACCAGAAAATTGCTTTTAGAAAAACTAATGTTTTTCCCTAGAATAGGAACATGTAAACTGATATCCAACGTTTGTACATTATTTTTCTTATAAATATTTAATTTAAACCGGTTTATGAATTTTAATTATCAGTTACAAGAAAGTTCCTTCAATTTCTTCAACACAACATAACAATTTTTACCCACTCGTAATAGAATTTTTCTCTGTGGTGGTAAAAAAAACTGTTTATGAACTTTAATTATCAGTTACAAGAAAATTCCTTCAACACATCATAACAATTTTTATCCACTTTTAATAGAATTTTTCTCTATGGTGGCGAAAAAAACGGTTTATGAATTTTAATTATCAGTTACAAGAACGTTCCTTCAATTTCTTCAACACATAACAACAATTTTTATCAACTTTTAATAGAATTTTTCTCTATGGTGGTGAAAACAAACGGTTTATGAATTTTAATTATCAGTTACAAGAAAGTTCCTTCAATTTCTTCAACACATCATACAATTTTTCACCTTAATAGAATTTTCTCTGTTGGTAAAAAAACCGTTTATGAATTTAATTATCAGTTACAAGAATTCAATTCTTCAACACATCATAACAATTTTTATCCACTTTAATAGAATTTTTTTTCTTATGTGTTAAAAAACGGTTTACGGATTTTAATTATCAGTTACAAGAAAGTTCCTTCAATTTCTTCAACATCATCATAACAATTTTTATCCACTTTAATAGAATTTTTTCTCTATGGTGGGAAAAAAGGTTTATGAATTTTAATTTATCAGTTACAAGAACGTTCCTTCATTTCTTCAAACACATAACAAATACTTTTATCAACTTTTAATAGAATTTTTTTCTCTATGGTGGTGAAAACAAACGGTTTATGAATTTTAATTATCAGTTACAAGAAAGTTCCTTCAATATCTTCAACACATCATAACAATTTTTATCCACTTTTAATAGAATTTTTCTTTATTATGGTAAAAAAAACGGTTTATGAATTTTAATTATCAGTTACAAGAAAGTTCCTTCAATTTCTTCAACACATCATAACAATTTTTATCCACTTTTAATAGAATTTTTCTCTATGGTGGTAAAAAAACGGTTTATGAATTTTAATTATCAGTTACAAGAAAGTTCCTTCAATATCTTCAACACATCATAACAATTTTTATCCACTTTTAATAGAATTTTTCTTTATGATGGTGAAAAAAACGATTTATGAATTTTAATTATCAGTTACAAGAAAGTTCCTTCAATTTCTTCAACACATCATAACAATTTTTATCCACTTTTAATAGAATTTTTCGCTATGTTGTATAATGATAAAAAGTCGTTTTTTAAAGATGTGTGATGATATTTATGAAACTTATGAAAGCTTAATTAAATTTATCTTACCTTTTTATAAAATTATCAAGAAGTTCATATGTGGTCCTGTTACGTCGTGAAGATAGAAATACAAGAATTAGTGGAGTTCTTCTTCCAATCAATCATTTAGAATTATATTACTGTCAAAGTACTTACTCTATAAAAATTAAACATTGGATATTTTATTAGTTTCCATTTTAATAACAATTTACTCATTTTGTCTGTGAAATGTATTATAATAAATATAGTGTTACAAAAATCGTTCTGTGGGTGTATAATGTAGAAATTCCAACACGCAGGATAATGGAGAATGAAGGTTTATTCACAAATATGCAGGAAAACACGTAGCACAGGTAACAGGAAACAATAGATCTTGCACAGATTAGCAACGTAAACAGACAACAATTTACTGGTAATAACAGTTCAGTACTTTGAGATTTAGCAACACAAACAGTCAGCAAATCGCTAATAACGACAATAACAGCACTTTCAATAGTGCCAGCTCATCAGCTTTTTAGCTCGCACTGCAGACGAAACTCCAAAGTCATTCTAGTGGATCAACCCCCTCTCTGATCCAAACGCGGTCCTTATATACGCTCTCCGACAGGCCGTGACGTCACATGGAGTTTTCTCGTACATTCAAGCGTATTTACTTTCCTAATAGAGATATCGAGAAAGGGTCGCATTTTCTGGAATCATCAATTTGTTGCCAAGGTCGCCAAATTTGTCGCCAAAATGGACACCAAGATCAGGGGTCCAGGCCCGACCACTCCATACTTACCCCTGTAAAATTCTCTTCCCAAACATAAGACTAGTGAGTCAGGAAAGCGACATTACACTTTTGCAACAATAGCTTGTAGTTCCGTGAACAGTAAACCTCGCGTCAAGTAAAAAATATCTAAAGCGCAGGACATTCACCGCTGTTCAGTTCTATGGTTTTTGGAACTCTGGAAGGTAAACCCTTTCTTCAATGTGAGAAACCGATGAAAATTGGCGCAAATGGATTGCACTGATGGAATTCCGAAGTTTGAAATCAAATTGGAATGACCGAATGGCCTTTTGATACCTCGCTACGAGGGTAGCGGGAGAACAAAATCACTGCTTAGATTGGGACTCCGCGAAGAGGCTAAGTCATGTTGAAAGTAAACTCGGAAATCCCCCGTGGGGGAGGAGGAGAGTGGGGGAAGTAAGTCTGGGACTTTGTACCTTCTCAAACAAGGTGTATCAGAACGAACTTCGGAACATCCGTGAATGACTTGCCTAAATCTTTCGACTTAAGGTATCCGACTGTGTTCGGAGACATTTTTTGCAAAATAACTTATATATATTTTTCAATGTTAGTTTTCAACTGCATATGTTTTAAAACTATGAAAATATTGTAAAATTAGGCTTTCAAAATAATATTTATTTAAAAAAACTGAGAAATTTGAAATAAAGGGACTAAAATATTTGCCTTACGCTAACAGCCATAGACAAAATCATATTCTAAATATACATAAATCCTTGTACATTTTTATGACAGTTATCTGTGTTATGCTCTAAAATATTTCTTGCACTTCAAAATAGTTTTGAGATATAGCTGAACATAGTTACTAAACTGGTAATTTTTCATAAAAAATGCTTTTCTTTTATATTTAAGCACTTAAAAATAATACTCGACTTTAAAATTGACCTTAGGTTTTAGAGGAAAACATCAAGCATATTACAGAAAACAATCTCAGAAAATTTCATATCAATACTTGAATTACTTTTTGAGAAATCACTGTTACGGTCGACGGTTTTCCTCAAAAATATCATTTCTCAGAAAACGCATTTAAAGTTTTCATGCAACATAAAATAATGCTTACAGTTCGGTAATAAAACTGCTGTAACTCCATTTGTAATTCATGTAGAATAAAAAGTGAGACAGTTTTAGAAAGCTGATTAAACAGGCTACAAAATTAAGTCATATTTTTTTGATTATTTCATCAAAAACGACGATTTTTACCAGTCGGGTACCTTAAATGAGGAATGCAAACCAGTTGTTGGAACAAATGGAATGGAATGGAGTGCTGATGAAAGCCGAGCTTAAGAACTGCTCTTCATCGCAGTCCTTAGAGATTTAGCCAATATTATCATTGCGTAGCCTGAAGAGGGGGTTGGCACCCTCTTTCCCATTCTCGGTCTCAGTTTTCTGGCATTATTTCCAATATTTGCCCTTTACCAATAAACCATTGAGTTGCGTCAAAAATGTACAGAAAGAAATTTGTAAAAAATTTTACTATCAAGAGTGGAGGTAGTCTTCACACTTTCACAGCACGAACCGTTTGGGTCGACTCGATGAAAAAAGCAAAACATTACATGAAACAGAGAATTATAAAAACGACCCCCGCCCGGAATCAAGAAATAAAACTCCTTATACAGGGTATCTACTTTGTGGCCCACTAGCTAATTTCTAAACCATTAGATATAGGCATATAGTTCGAATTAGAAAAAATGCTTTAAATGATACGAAAAGTTATATGCCCTTTGAGGAAATAAATATACTCCTGAAAAGGTTGCGAAATCCAATTTTTCATGCAATCCGACTGTCCTATGAATCATATTTAGCAAAATTTAGTTTTTGGAACTCTTAACATTTTAAATAAAAAAAGTCCCACTCGTCTGCGACTAAAACTGACCGAGTTATGGATCATTGAATATCTCTGACTTAGACCATTTCAATAGCCGCCTTGAGGACGATGCACCAATCAATGCGCAGCACTTGCTAGACGAGGCCACTCATTGGTTAAAAATCATGAAATTCAGAGCTCCATAACTCGCTCAATTTTAGTCGCAGAGGAGTGGGACATTTTTACTTTCTCGTATACGAAGAGAAAGTATTGTAATCGTAAAAAAATTCGAACTCGAGATTTTGACGAATCTCCACGTTTTATACCTCCCTGAGTCCGAAAAACACAATTTTGGAATTATGTCTGTCTGTCTGTGTGTGTGTGTCTGTCTGTGAACACGATAACTCGAAAACTATTAGAGCTACGGGGATGAAATTTGATATGCGATCTTTACACATAATTTGTAGGTTTCTATCAAATTTTGGACAAAATCCGTCAAGGGAAAGTCTGTCTGTTTGTATGTCCGCGGTCATACGAACACTATAACTCAAAAACTTGAATAGCTAGATTGATAAAATTTGGTATCCGGTTTTATCGACATGCATGTAAGGCCGTATAAATAAATTTATTGAATAGATAATGTATATTAATATTATATGTCTTCTGAGATTTTTAAATATATTTACTTGATGACATTCTCATAACATCTGTATCTTTCGTTAAAATTTTTATTAATTATCTTCTACTATTTTTTAATGGTACTGATGGATAAACAAATAACTAACGCGTTGTGGAATTGAATCAATACTGCGAAGATAATTTAATTTCGAGTAAAATTTTCTTAGATGTATGCAAATTTTCGACGGTTAAATCAATTCCCAAAGAAACAAATTTTGTTACTATAATTTTTGTTTCAAATTATATTTTCAACCACATCCAATTAAATATTTTCGATTACTGATTTCTGAACAGCTGTGATTTTCATATACCTTATATCAATTCTTCAATATTAATTATAAAAAGAAATAATTATTTATAATCTCCTTTAAAATAAAACATTTCTACTTTGATATGTGTTTTTATATTAAATGATAGACTATATTAGTAAATTACAAAAAGCGTTCTTATAGAAACTTTATTTATTTTTCTTTATCCATTAGATAGCAGGTGAAAATCTCAATGTAACATTTTATAATATGAACTCTTGTTGGGATAGAAGACAATGGATTATCTTGTTTCTAAATAATTAGAAAGGAGAAGACCCTTGGGGGTAAATATTCTCGTTTTTCCTTATTATCTATATACACCGCCATAATACAGTTTTTCATACAGTATAACAGATCATTAAAACCATCAACAGGCTGATTATTGTACAGACAGATTAGTTCTGAGTGGAAAGTGAGTTCCTACTGGCTTGTGGTACAGTTTTTGTACCAACCCGTAAGTATAGGAAAAACTTCGCCCTGAACACCCATCAGCCCCTAGGCATAGAGAAAATATTTGCCTTCAACAACATCTATACCTGCCTGTAAGTAAGGAGATTTTTTAGTTTGAATACCAACCATACCAGCTCGTATAGAGAAGAAAAGATTTGCCTTGAACAATGCCTGTACCATTCCTCCACAGAAGAAAAAATTTGTCTCAAACAACTCTGAACAACACGTAGGGAAAGGGATAAATACTTGGCTATGGCTTGTTTAATTCTATTGCTTATTTAATTTCACCCAAATGTGAATTAAATATACATCCTCCACCAATTACAAATTAGAATACTTCTAAATTTACTTCAATTCCGTGTGTAATTCATGCTGTATCTTTTGAAAGTCAATCTTATAACTGAAAACTAGAGCTTAATTTATTTGGAAAATGAACAACCTAAAATGTCAACTTCAATTCTCTGGAGTTTAATTTCCATAAATATTCTTCCAGCAAATCCAGAGCGAAATATTTGCTCATCCCTGGCTTCGGCAGATCTCTATCAGTATTCGAAGCACTGCATTCCAAGTAAAATAGATTTTAAAACGGCATTCAGCCGGCTGCTTCATTTGGTATGCATTAGACGGCAGGAAGGGGTCGCAGAGGTCTCGAATAAATGACCGATAAAGATCTGGGATTTTTAATTAACTCTTGAATCCCGGGAAAGACGGATCGTGATCCTGTCCCTGATTTTGTCCCGGCCCTGGGAGATGAATTGCAGCAAATAGAAAAATTAGAGGAGTGCTGTGTTCGAATGTTAATTAATCTGGAATGGGAGTGATTTGGGAAGTGAAAATTATCTGACAGTTGCAAGAGTCGCCAGCGACTAGGTGTGTTTATTTTAAAGTGAAGATGAACGGGCTGAATGAACCGTTCAGGATGAACGGTATTAATAAATCATTCACGATAAATGGTATCACTAAACCATTCAAGAATAAAGGTATAGATTAATCTTACACTTTAGTTCATGCAAGTTCATCGCAGTGGCGTAGCTAAGGTAAGTGGCGCCTTGGTCATAACATGATTTTTTCGCCCCCTCCCCTCAATCAACATTGGTGTTTTGGGTTTTGTGAGCGGATCCCGGGGCATGGAATTTTTTCGCTGAAAGATCGTATTTGCTTTTAAAAAGCTACATAAAATCACTAACGTTTTGTCACCATAACAAGTGATGTAGAAAGGGTAAACGGCACCAGGAGAATAATGTGATTTTTTTACCCAAGTCGTCATTAATGGCTTAGAAAGCAGAAATGGTACCCGGAGAATAAAACATTTTATATGAGCAGAAAAAACAAACAAACTTAATTTCAAAATAACTGCAGTAAAAAGAATAAAAGAATCCACCCAAGCAAGCATCCGTTCACCTGCTGGTATGGCTTTAAAAAATAGGACCATTTTCTGTAAGAAGCTTGATTTTCGTCTAAATAAAATTCTTTTTAACAACTCAAGATCCCAAAAGAAGAGAAAGACATAGGAAGGACTGATCACAGAACTTGCTACGCATCAAAATAAATACACCAATAAAATTTAATTTAAAAAGATTTTAAGAATAAAAATTATTAGCCATCGAGCATTAAAATGCTTTCTTTCATGCCCCCTCATATTTTCCTTAAAAAGTGACATAAGCGCAGTAGTGTTTTGACCCCATATATACTAGGGATGGCGGTTAATGCGAAAATAACTGGTTTTCGCTTATTCAGGTTATTTTTTTCACCTCCGATTGAACCTGGAGGTTATAACCACTCAAAATAACGGGTTTTTTTTATGAGAAAACAAATGCAGTCTGTAGACAATTTTTTATTAGTATTGTTTTTGCAGGGAATCAATCCATTGGCGGATATTTATCTGTTCATATTAATTTACCTATTTTTTTGTATTATATTGTATTCTATTATTTTGTATCGCATTACTTTAATATTTGAATTGGAATTTTTCTTCCCGCTGACTCCTGACATGTTTTACACCCTTTGAGTAAGCAGGATCGGCGTGGGCAATAAAAAAAGTTTCAATTTTTATTATTTTCCCTTGACATGCACCAATAAGCACTTGATGAATTTATCATCATGTCTCAAGATATTTGAACAGAAATGGATATCTACCGTGACGTTTACAAATTAGATATCAAATTTAAAAGTGCCCTGACTTGTCTCTCGCATACTTTAAAGCTTGAGCGACTCTGTTGTTTCGAAAATGAAAATATCCATTCAAAACAATTTGAGAGGCCGTTGAACCTCTGTGTCGCGACATCACTACACTCCCTACCCCCATCAGAATTTCGAATTCTTTGTAAGAATCCCTTCTAATGGAAAACATTCTTCTCCGCCCCATCCCAACCAGCATCCCTACCCCAACCCCCCAGAGCAATGAATATCAGTTTCGAGATCAAGACTTTAATCCAATCACTGCGATTTCTTGTTCTGATCCTATTCTTGGGCCTTAACAAGGATTTTGCATTTCTCGAAATTGAATTTCGTAGTCGAAACGAAACGGCGGAAAGGGGTTCTTCTTCCTCCGCTTCCCCGTTCATATTCTTCCCCTCGGAATGGATGTCTTCTGATTTTCGAAAACTCTTTCGGCCGGACTCCTTTTGTTTCCCGCTCATTATTTGCTCTCGGGACTTTTCGGAATCCCTTTTGTGAGGATGTTCCGCTGCTGGTATTTTTACCCTTTTGGAATATCGATTATATTAATGATATACCCGGGACAATTCTCATTTTCAAGTGTTCTCGTTCAAAGAGAACGGGTTCAGGTCTGGGAATCGAATTTTCGGTTGAGAAGGAAGTGGGGGAAAACAATGTTCAACGGAGGTAAAGTTTTGGTTCCTCGAGATATTGTTAATCCTGGAGAGATTCTCGATCTTTTATTAACTGGGAACAAGTATTGAATATCAGTTTAAATTGCAGACCTCTTCTGATTATTTTTGTTTAATTCTCAATGAATCTTTAGTACAGGGTGATTCAAAATAATTGACCTGTAATTTCTTTGTGAACAGTGCCGATTTACTGTAGGTTGACGGAGTTCTTCATCTCCGAACGTTGCTGGGAAAAGTGGCATTCAAAATGCAGTTACCTAATGAAACTTGGAAGTGTCATATTAATTTAACGATTAATTAACTTAATTTATTGCTTTGTAAATTTAGTGTCGGCTCGTCCATTAAAGCTGCATACCCTCCTGAAATTAATTTAAAAACTTGTATTTCCTTTTTTTATTCTAATTGGCTTACTTTTTCACTTTGAGAGTTCGATGAGCAACGAAAATGGCGAAATGTAATAAAAAACGGAAAAGAAAAATTGAAAATCAATCAGGAGTTAAGAGACATACAGATCAGAGCTGAATGGAATTTTGCCCCTACTAAGGATCAAAATTCGCGCACTGAGCAAAGCGGAGTTCTCAGTCGGGAGAAAAGGCAACCCTTTCTCTGCTTTAAATTGCACGCACTTGAGCTGGATTTTTCCCAGCTCTCGTTTGGTACGACTTCCTCATTTGGCTTTGATTCGCTTTTTCTCAGTAGTACAGTCATTAAGAAGTTTTTAAATCGAATTTTGGAGGATTTGTAGTTTTTTACTGCTTTATGTTTTTTGTGGTGCTGATTACGAATCTGAGTTTTGCGATGAAAAATATTTGTTGGAATTTTAGTTATAGCCAAAAAAACATGAAAACATTTTTTCCTAGTTTTTTGCTTCTAACTCAAAAACTATCAATTTTTAGTATATCATTACATTACACCACCTGCATCCCCGTGTTTAGAGCCATTTGGCTCCTTTCCTGCTTGGATGGATGGAGGAGAATTTTATTTTTTAAGAAAGGACAAAAACAAGTAACAGGTACAAAAACAAATAAAAATGAAAAAGAAACATACACTGGACAGAAAACATAGCAAACAAAACAAAATAGAAAAAAAATACTTAGAGGGGAAAAAACATAAGTAGCCGGAAGTGTGTGTCAGTCTGGGTGGACGAGTGCTCAATTATTATCCTCTACAATGAGATTGTTCTCATCACATATGAAACGCATTAGGAATCGAATTCGGGTTTTTGATAAGTTGTTCGTGATAATGTTTCTCAACCACTGTAATTTAAGTGACACTGTTGGAGTTTGGAAATGCCAGGAGAGGGTAAACCGACATTTTGTGGTATAGTGAATTGGATCTCCTTTTCCTCCGCACGAGCAGTTGTCATGTGTTCGAAGATTGAAGCGATGAAGGTATGAAGGGAAAGGCTCGTGTCCTGTAACGAACATTATCTCTTCTCTATTCCATCCTACTTCCTTGTTTGAGATCCTAGGCACTATATCGTGTGTACTGCGGCCAGTTTCTCCGTTATCCTTTTTTCAGTATATCAGCATTAGATACCAAAATAATCAGAACAACATTTCCTACAACTTAGGTCTATACAACTTTTGCAGCACTGCTTGTTTCTAAGTTGACGAGCTGCCACTGAGTAAACTACGAGTTTATTGATGCGTGTGTTTTAGAGTCTGTTCAAATAATTCGAAGCAATTTTGCTTTTGCTCTTTTGAAGTTTTTTTAATATTTTTTGGATATGATTTTTGAAGGTTAGGTGTCTCTCTAGATTACTCCGTGGTATATTATTTCATTTTTCCAGGAGTAATTTTTTGAATAGTTTGGGAGCTGCTGAGAGGTTGTTTTTCAAAATGAGAAATAGACAGATTGACATTTTCTGACGCTGATCTGTATTTTCCATTATATCAAACATTTTTCTTTTTTCATAGGTACTCAGTAACTTTTTCTGCTACCGCATTTCGTTGTATATTAGCGCATAACATGGCTGTGTCATCCACAAAGAGGCTGAGATAAGTTTCTTCAGTTAGGGGTGTGTCATTAAGAAATAATCAAAATACGTAAGGACTCCTAAAGAGATGTTTACGTACGAATAATTGCTCTATGAGACTTACTTAGCTCACGCGGGCAACATTCAAGCGATAACCTATTTCACGGCAGGCATTGTGAAGTATGTCCGCAGCCGCTGTTGCAAAAATGCCTTAAAATGCTGGTAAACGGATGCTTTCTTTCTCCTTAAGCCACTTTCCTACCTGAAATATGCGATAAGATCAGCTGCTTTAAGCATCTGGCAAGACATAGCTGAGAAACTGACCGCAGTACACAAGATATAGTGCCTAGGGTCTCAAACAAGCCAGTAGGATGGAATAGAGAAGAGCTGATGTTCGTTACAGGACACGGGCCCTTCCCTTCATCCATTCCTCACTCCAATCTGCGAACACATGACAACTGCTCGTGCGGAGGAAAAGGAGATGCAATGCACTATGCCACAAAATGTCGGTTTACCCTCTCCTGGCATTTCCAAACTCCTACAGTGGCAGTCGAATTACAGTGGTTGAAAAACATTCTCACGAATAACTTGTCAAGAACCCGACTTCGACTTCTAATGCTCTTCATATGTGATAAGAACAATCACATTGTAGAGGAAAATCATTGAGCACGCATCCACCCAGACTGACACATACTTCCGGCTACTCATGACTCTTCTTTTTTTGACTCCACGTATTTTTATTTTTTTTCCTCTACGTATTTTTATTTTCTTTCCTCTACGTATTTTTATTTTATTCTTTTTGTTTTGTTTTCTATGTCGTTCTGTCCAGTGTATGTTTCTTTTTCATTATTATTTGTGTTTGTACCTGTTACTTGCTCTTGACCCTTCTTAAAAATAAAATTCACCTCCATCCATCCAAACCGGAAAGGAGCCAAATGGCTCTAAACACGGGATGCAGGTGGTGTAATGTAATGTAATGGTAAACAGATGCATCCTCTGCATGTATCTTCAACACCTTCCTTTATCATTATTGTCCTTTCGGTTGCACATGCAGAGTCTGGAGTTAATAGGGAGATTAATTTAAATGAGTAAAATGTGCAAATCGTCGCTAAACAAACAACGCCACCTATTTCAATTTTCGAAATTTTCCAAGAGGAATTAAAAATTAAATTTTTCGCAACCAATAATGAACATTTCAGAATTTTTTCACATCTTATATGAACATCAGACCTCAGAAATGAGAAAAAAATCAGAAATAATAGTTACTGATCTCAAAAAATTGAGATTGGTCTTCTTGTAAATTTAAGATATGTGGTGTTGCTTTTGAAGCGACGAAATCGTGTAGTTATGCATATGGTCATCAAAATCTGCCGCCATTAAATTTTACGTCTTCATTTAATGTAGATCTGCCGAAGATTTCCTTGACGCCTCCTTTGTCCTTTAAGCGAACTGAAGTTGAGCATAGAGAATGCTTCACATGGCAGTGGAATAAACTAATGTTGTCAGATTATTCAAGGAAGTTACACTAATCACAATTAATAGGAATAAGATCTCTGCGACTTGTTTCCTACTAATTAGAAAGCAATATGCCCTTTTTTGTTGACTCTCTCCTAATAAATTGCAACCTAATAAGGAACGTCTTAGTTACAATCTCATTGTTTTTTAAGTTCCTCTCACAAACTGCTAACAAGCTTCCATTCAAAGTACTAATGCGCTTCGACGACAGAATTATTGTTTTCTTTCTCAGCAAAAAGGGGATCGCCTTACCTTTTGAGAAACAGCACGGATAATCCACTTCCAAACAAACCGAGTTAATTAGGCTTCTTACAGAGATTTATGAACTTGTTAAAGTCAGTTTCTGGAAAACACAAGATGCCGAAGGATTTATTTCGAGGCAAAAAATTTTAAAATTTATGGATTTCTAGGGCAGAATTCTATTTCTCAAAAGAGAACCTGATAATTTGGAACCAGATTATAACTTGAAAAAGTAGGTTAAAAATCGGATTACCATTGCATATTTTTAATTTTCGCGAATGCCTTAGTAATTTTTTTAGAACTCAGTTTAAAGCGTTTGTTCTATTTCTGG
Source organism: Araneus ventricosus (assembly GCA_013235015.1). Taxonomy (NCBI): domain Eukaryota; kingdom Metazoa; phylum Arthropoda; class Arachnida; order Araneae; family Araneidae; genus Araneus; species Araneus ventricosus. The sequence goes on along the minus strand of BGPR01007036.1, from coordinate 51,482 downwards.
ATCGAATTTATGGAAATCTCAGTTTGGTTTTATTACAACAAAATTTTATTTAATTAGCTTAAGTTTTAAAATAGTTGTATCATTCATCTTTTACTCCCTCGAATATGAAGTACACAAAAAGTTTAGTTTTAGGTTAGTTTTAGTTTTAGTTTTAGTTTTAGTTTTAGTTTTAGTTTTAGTTTTAGTTTTAGTTTTAGTTTTAGTTTAGTTTTAGTTTAGTTTAGTTTTAGTTTAGCTTTAGGTTAGTTTTAGTTTAGTTTTAGTTTAATTATATTAAAGTCCAGTTTTGGAGCAACACGAGGGCTATTTTGGAACGGACCTCGTCATTTTGAACCGTGGTCAGATGACGATGTGGGAGATGATGATGGCTCTGGGTGTGGTGTTCTTCTTTTATCCACCTTGTGCCAATTTAAAACAGACGAGATGAATCTAGTAGTCATAGGTATCGGGGGTTGAGGGTGGAGTTAGGTCAGATGATGAGGATGACACCTAACCTGTCCCCCGCTCTCCAAACTTCCATACCACACCAGCGAGAGGATGTTCGACCCCCTACGTTTGATTTAACGTGCAGCAGGCCCAATACACGACGGATTCTCTGTGGAATCGGGTTTAGTAGACAAAGATAAAGTATTGTATGCTTGTGGGAGATCGATTAGGGTTCAGTAAATAGTCCTGTTAGTTTAACAATTATTTATTATGGTTGCGTTACACACAGTCAAGTTAATACATTTAATTCCAATGACAGAACAAGACATAAAAAGAAGGAATGTTCGAAAGCAACGTATTTTGTCTGTACTTAATGCTCACAGCTCCAGAGGGAGCTACTTCATCTGCCAGACACTGTCAGTTACAGTTAATGTCACAAGAGCGACTACATATTCAAAAAAAATCAACCTCGAGATTTTGATAAATCTTCAAGTTTTAGAGCTACTTGAATCCGAAAAATACACCTTTGGAAATATGTTCATCTGTACGCGATAAATCTGAAACACAAGCAGAAAAGGAGTGAAATTTGGAGCATAATTTTAAAACCAGAATTGTAGATGAGCATCAAATTTTGAATGAAATCCCTCAAAGGATTGACTGTCTGTCGGTCTGTGTATTCGACTGTATTTTGGTCAATAACGCAACAATGCAATAAGCTACATGAATGAAATTTTCTATATTGTTTTGACACTAACATTCATAAACTGTATCAAATTTTTGAACGAATCGGCCAATGGAAAATGTCCAATACTCGGTTCTTTTCAATGTACACCTTTACACAAAATACGGAATATTGCCCACCTTTCTGAGAGTGTAATTATATTAACGCCCATTTTGAAGTAACAAGAGGACTGTTTTGGGTTGGACCTCGTAAATTTTGAACCGCTGTCTGACGTCAAGAACAACACTTTCTCTACAAACCCTCTACAAACTTCCGCAATGAACAAACGGGAGGACGTTTGGTAACTACGTATGATTTAACGCGCAACAGGCCTCATACATTTCGAATCTTCAGTGGCACCTGTGTGAGAAAGTCGAGGGGGGGACATTCCCGTTGGATCTTCAGTGGCACCTGTGTGAGAAAGTCGAGGGGAGAACATTCCCGTTGGATCTTCAGTGGCACCTGTGTGAGAAAGCCGAGGGGAGAACATTTCCGTTGGATCTGCAGTGTCACTTGTGTGAGAAATTCGAGGGGAGAACATTCCCGTTGGCTGATCCATTTGAAAATTTTCACGAAATTAATACATTAAAAGCTCGGGGATCCGAACCCCAGGAATCCGAAATTTCGGATAATCCGAACATCTTGTTTCTAATTTTCTGAAAATATTTTCTTAAGAAATGAAGAAAAATAACAATTAGGATTCAGAAACAGAGCCAATGTTTATTCCTAACTTAAAAGAAGCATTTGAATTGATATCTAAGAATGAATGCAACACCTTAATTAGTAGAAACAAAATCGGTTATTACCGCAGCTAGCTCTTTCCGTACTCTTTCTCAGAGCACCCGAAGTCAATACTCAACTGCATTTGGTATATCAATAGTACTTACCAAATTTTTCAGATAATCCGAATTTCACGGAATCCGAACAAAGGTTAGCCCCAATTTGTTCGGATTTAAAAGTTCTACTGCATATATATTTTATACCATACTCGTAAATCGTTTAGCACATAGTTATCTTATACACTGGTGTGCAAAAATTAAGGACCATTTCGTAAAATGCGAGAAATTTGCAATTAATATGAAAACTATGGTTCGAAATCAGTTCTGGAGGATTGTGTGACATTCAATCGAGTTTTATACACTTATTACAGTGAAGATTCGGTCAAGAGGGCAATTAGGGGGACCACCAGAAGGGGATGAAGGCGAAAATGGAGTTTGACTCATCCTGCTTCACAGAAAGCTGATAGAAAGATGAAACTTTTATCATAGTTATGTTTGATGTCCATAATATTTACGTGCGTTTTCATAAACATAGCACAAATATTAAAGAAGTTATAAAGGCTTTCTTAAAAAGTCCCAAATTTTTTAGCATGTTTTTTGCTTATAACATGCAGAGTTTTCATTCAAATTATACCAAATTTCCAGAACACTAGACATTATGTTGCAGAAGAATTGCATTAAATTTTAAAGTTAATATGTTGAATACTAGAGGAAATATGAGTGTTTGTACTAAATAAGTTTTTACTGCGCATGTGCGAGACACAGCGGAATTTTCTCTCAAAAAGTACAGTTGAATCCCATTAAAATTCAGAAAGATGTCGGCATTTCAGTGAGGAGAATTTAAATTTCTTTTTGAGAGAAGCTAAGTGATGAGGGTTCTTGCAAAAACTGATATTGATATTAAACTGAGTTTTTAAATTTGAATCTTTGAACAGAGACATTGAATTTTTGAAAACTGGAATATCTGAATATCCATGAACACTTATGAATTAAATATATTATTTAAATTGCATTTTATCGAATCCCAATCGAAGATTCAAGTTTAAAAAATAACAGTTTGTGCAAGAACTCTCATCATTTAGCTTCTATTAAAGAGAAATTGAAATTCACCTCACTGAAATATGCCGATATCCGCCTGAATTTTAATGGGATTCAACTGGAGTTTTTTAAAAGTTGCTTTATATATCTGACTTTGAAGTTGTAAAAGAAAAATTGCAATGCTTCTCGCACATGCGCAGTAAAAAAATATTTAGTGCAAACATTCATATTTCCTCTAATATTCAACGTATCTGCTTCACATTTTATTACAATACTTCTACAATATAATGTCGAGTGTTCTGCAGATTTCCTATAATTTGAATGAAAACTCTGCACGTTATAAACAAAAAACACACGGAAAAATGAGGGATTTTTTAAATAAACTTTTATATCTTCCCGAATATTTATGCTGTGTTTATGAAAATATATGCAAATATTATGCACATCAAACATAACTATTGATAAAAGTTACATCGTTCTATCAGCTTTCTGTGAAGCAGGATGAGTCAAACTCCATTTTCGCCTTCATCCCCTTCTGGTGGTCCCCCTAATTGCCCTCTCGACCGAATCTTCGCTGTAATAAGTGTATGAAACTCGACTGAATGTCACACAATTCTCCAGAACTGATTTCGAGCCATAGTTTACGTATTAATTGCAAATTTCGCGCATTTTACGAGATGATCCTTAATATTTGCACACCAGTGTAGCCACAAAAGGAAGAAGCACATTTTATGCATCTTTATTCTTACTTTAAAGTTTATCTTTAGAACTTCCACTGCAAATGAATAATTTATTAATCGGCCAGCAAAATGTTCTTCTTAAGCAACGCAGTCGTCTGGATAAACAATAAATTCTTTCCGAATACCGTTGTAGGCAAAGAATCTGTGTTAACACTGCGCAAAAAAACTTTCATTCCCGAAGGCATTTAGAAGGATAAAAAGTAGCCTTCTATCACTTTTTAACGGCAAATAAAAACATTGGAAGTGTAATTGACGAAGAAAAGCTTTGTTTCGATAAAACATCCGAAACCATGAGAAAGATAAAGCCCTTTTGTGTCGCTATTCAAAGTTTAGCGTGCGTTTGCTCCGAACAAAAAGCAAGCGCTCCAAGCAATGGCTGTACAAAGGAAACACAAAATGCTCCATTTTAAAGTTTACTTTCGTCAACGGTAAAAGAAACACTTTGAGACAAAGGTTTTGTTGTGTAATCCCCGAAGGCATTTTATGCTGCTTTTCTATTAATTAAGGGTACAATGGACACTAAAATGTGAAAAATCGAACAAAACTGTGATTTTTTTGACGTAGACTTACGTCTCTGCATAGTGGTCTAATGGTGTGTGGGGAAAAGAAAAAATTATGATGCTTTTCGTGGTATTTTTAAACGCTTATAGCTCCGCAAGCAAATAGCATAGAGAGTTGGCTTTAGTTTCATTCAACAGAGAAAGGTAGACATAAAAGATTGCAAAAAGAATTTTAGAATTTAGAATTACGGTTTAGTCACAGTCGAGCTGAAAAGTTGGTGAAAATCACTAAACATTTCGATGACGTCACAGCAACCGATGCACGCGTACGCAAACTATCCAAGTACATTTGGCAATTCATTCATCGATCTTACGTTCACGCGAAATATTATTCAAGAATTGTTGAATTACGTCGAATTTCGTGGTAACTGTAAACACTTATAGCTCCAATACCAAATAACATAGAGAATTGTTTTTAGTTTCATTCAACAGAGGAAGCTAGACATTAAAGATTGCAAAAAGAATTTTAGAATTTAGAATTACTGTTTAGTCACAGTAGAGCTGAAAAGTTTGTGAAAATCACTAAAAATGTTGATGACGTCACAGCTACCGATGCGCGCGTACGCAGACTATCCAAGTACATTTGGCAATTCATTCATTGATCTTACGTTCACGCTAAATATTACTCAAGAATTGTTGAATTACGTCGAATTTCGTTTTAACTGTAAACGCTTATAGCTCCGAAACCAAATAACATAGAGAAATGGTTTTAGTTTCATTTATCAGAGAAAGGTAGAAATGGAAGATTTCAAAAAGAATTTTAGAATTTGTAATTATGGTGTATTCACAATAGAGTTGCTAAGTTGGTGAAAATCAAGAAGAATTGTACATGGATAGAAGAGTCACATAGTCGCATTAGACTAATAGTCACTATAGAGTTAATAGTCACATAGAGCTACTTTAATCACAGAAAGTTACAGTTGAGTAAGGTAAGTAAGTCTACGCCCTTCAATCCCAGCGGCCGTTCCAAAGAGACAGCTTTCTGCCGATTTTATTATTTCAATCTTTTATAAAGAAGCAGATTAGAAGTAATCGTCTGAAAAAGACTTTTTTCAATATTTCCATTCGTTTGTTAAATAAAAGCAAATAATACGTTTTTGGATGCTGTATGGATATTTTAAGTATATTTTTAGCATTTTGTCAAAATGAACTTTTATTACTTTATCTCAAATATTTCATGTTCATTCTATTTTGAGCACTAACTTTTTTTCTTATGCTGTTTACGCCTCTATTTATAGAATTTTACATAACTAAATAATTTATTAATAGCTAATTTTATTCAAAGATTAAAGCAAAAAGTATAATTTCAGCGACGTTAATCATGTAAAATATTTTGTAGTACTAAAATCTGGAAGAATAATTTTAAAAAATAAAATAGTAGAAAATGAAATATTTTAATGCCTATGAAAAAATATGAAGTTATTCATTATCTTAATATATATTATTCAATTCATCTATACATAAAAAAAATCTAAAAGTTACAAAACATGAAACGTTAAAGCAATTTTGACAATTTTTTACAGCAGAAAAGAGACATAAAATTTGATATCAAAATGATAGATTTATTTCTCTGAAATTTAGAAACTTTTCTTTGTAGCCATGTACCCTTAACCTTTTCAAGTTCACTACGTTTTTCATTCTAAAAATTACTAAATTCATTTCAAAAATGAGTATTAGACATGTAGCTCATCATAAATATGTAAAAGAATAAAAATAACTATTTTTAATTTTCAAGAAATTTGTGGTTTCACAGTACAACCAATGAACGGTAACGGGCTATTTTTCCTCCGAATAAGTTATGATTAAAATTCAATTTAAATTATGTATTTAATTTATAAGTGCACGTGAGTATTCAGGATAAACAACCTTCATAAAATTCAATATTACTTTCGAAGATTCAATTTAAACAAAATATCAATTTCTGAAAGAGCCCTCATCATTTTGTTTCTCTTAGAGATCAAAAGCAATTTAGCTCTTGCAATGCCGATATCTTTGCGAATACTAATGGTATTGAGCTGGAATTTTTATATAAGTTGGCTTATATATCGGGCTCTTAAGATGTGAACGAAAAATAACGCTACGTTTCACCTATGCGCAGTAAAAAAATGCTCAATGTTTGGTTTCACTCCGAAACCAATGAATGCGAAAGGGTAAAGTGTAATTTTAATACGCTGATTAATTTTGAGCTTATGAAAATGCGTTAGTTATTAATTTCATAGAAATATTTCATGGAAATTAAGAAACAGTGAGAATTTAGTACATTCGTTTGTTTGAGAATTTTATGAGTTGAAAAATGCACGTTGATGCTCAAAATAAACAGATGCCCATATTTTGTCGAATTTCTGCATTGTACAAAAGATAAAACTAATGCTTTCAAATTACTATACAGATATTTAGTGTTGAATAAGAAGTTACTGATAAACTGTGTTATGACTCTACAGCGTGATGCGACCTTTTTCTTTAAAGTACCATGAAGTTTCCTTAACGCAAGAGACTATCGTTCAGCGATATTTATTTATTTTCTAGATCCAGTCACCCATTTTTAGCCATATTTATGTCATTAATGTTTTTTTTTATTTTACTCTCTTTTTTTCTCCTTGTTTTTATATATTCTTCACATCCCCAGCTTATAATCTTTAATATTAATCTTCCTATTCCTTGTATTTCACAATTAACACGCAATGGCTCCCCATATCTAATACGTTACTCAAAACCTGTGCACTGATGTGAGCTTCCTCATGTTGTTCGCCATCATCTACATTCGTCATTTTTCTTTCATTCACACAGTGTTATTCAAGATATGGTATATATTCATTTATTTTGTTGTCAATTCTTATGTGTTAACACCAGCTTGGTAATGTAGGCGGTCATGTAGGCTTAGTGATAGATTCCGCAAATGAATACACAGTAACTTTAACTAACTATTATATTATGCAGAATTAAGTTTACATTTTGACGAAGTATTATTTACAATTAAAGATATATATACAGCATTTCGTCATCGAAAAGGCTTTTGGATGGCCCATCGTCGTCTTTTGTCTTTGACAGGAAAAAAAAACCCAACGTCGTTTATGCGTCTTCAACCGCCTCGTCGTCTCTTCTAATGTTCTCGGCAGCTTGATTCTCTGACGTCACTTGCGATGGCAGCGCCATCTACCGGTACTCGGCTGCGGCTGGTGACCCACAGTAATTTCTTCATTTTGTCATTCTTCTCTTGTTGTAATTATTTTTTGCAACTCAATAAAGTCCACCTACATCTGTAGCAACCCGGATAGGAGCCACTGACCTCTAGAGACGCCGGTGTGGTGTTAAAGAGTTGCCAACTTACATTTCATTGTTGTGTGTTTTTTTCCTCGCGGGTCCTGTATATTTTTGTCGTTTATGTGTTCGTTGGCACTGTTAAAGCCATTCTGTAATTTTTTTTAGTGATACTTAATAAAGGTGACGTCTCATGCCCATCCATTCGTTCAGTGGCCGTAGTGGTCACAGGCACGGGGATATGAGATGGTATACTAGTTCTAGTATATACAGGGCGCTTGTGAATGGTATATTTAGAGAAACAGGTTTTACAAGCCATTCTGTAGTTGTTTTTGAGTGATCCTTAATAAAGATGACGTCTCATGCCCATCCAACCATTCAGTGGCCGTAGTGGTCACAGGCACGGGGATATGAGATGGTTCTCTAGTTCTAATATACAAGGCGCTTGTGAATGGTATATTTAGAATAACAGGTTTTACAAGCGGAGGGAGCAACTTCCTGAAATCTGAGATTAAATCAGCTGCTTTAAGCATCTGTCAAGACAACTGGGATAACGGAGGGACTGGCCGCAGTACACACGATATAGTGCCTAGGGTCTCAAACAAGCCAGTAGGATTGAATAGAGAAGAGATAATGTTCGGTGCAGGACACGGGCCCTTCCCTTCATACCTTCATCGTTTCAATCTTCAAACACATGACAACTGCTCGTGCGGAGGAAAAGGAGATACAATGCAGAATGCCACAAAATGTCGATTTGCCCTGTCCTGGCATTTACAAACTCCAACAGTGTCACTTAAATTACAGTGGTTGAAAAACATTTTCACGAACAACTTATCAAGAATCCGGCTTCGACTCCTAATGCGTTTCATATATGATGAGAACAATCTCATTGTAGAGGATAATAATTGAGCACTCATCCACCCAGACTGACGCACACTTCCGTCTACTTATGACTTTTTTCCCTCTACATATTTTTTCTATTTTGTTTTGTTTCCTATGTTGTTCTGTCCAGTGTATGTTTCTTTTTAATTTTTATTTGTGTATGTACCTGTTACTTGCTTTCGTCCTTTCTTAAAAATAAAATTCTCCTACATCCATCCAAACCGGGAAAGAGCCAAATGGCTCTAAACACGGGGATGCAGGTGATGTAATGTAATGGAGGGAGCAACTTCATCCCTCATTTTCTTTTCTTCAGACACAGACAAACTCCTTCTTTAGGAGTGGGATCAAGGTTTGGTGAAATTCTAAATCAGCTAAAATGATTAACAATCAATATTAGAAATGAGTGAAATTAGGTAAGAATCTTCGTTAAAGTGGAAACCGTTATGGATATCCAACAAGGCATTCATGTAATCATGATAGGTAACAAAAAATCGGTTTTGTATATAGCACTGAATTTTCTTCCGGATACCTTTCATACTTTTCTTTCTATATATACTCCTTTAAGTTTTCTTTCTATTTCAAGTCACAGTTTTTCCGATTCACCATTCCTCCTCGTAGAAGTTTCATTTAGATTTTAGATCTTTTCATTAATCCTTTCGCGTTGATTGGTTTTACAGTGAAACCACACATTGAAGTTATTTTTAGTGCGCATGGGCGAAACGTAGCGTAACTTTTCTTTCATAACTTAAGAACCAGATATATACGCCAACTTATATAAAAATTCCAGCTCAATACCATTAGTTTTCAGAAAGATATCGGCATTGCAAGCGCTAAATTGCACTTTATCTCTAAAAGAAACAAAATGATGAGGGTTCTTGCACAAATTGATATTTTTTTAAATTGAATCTTCGAAAGTAAAATTGAATTTTATGTAGGTTGAATATCATGAATACTCACGTATAATTATAAATTAAATACATAATTTAAATTTCATAAGAAGATAACTTATTCGGAGGAAAAATAGCTCGTTACCTTTCATTGGTTTCACTGTGAAACAACAAATATCTTGGAAATAAAAAATGATTTTTTTCCTCTTTACATATTTATGATCAGCTACATGTCTAATACTCATTTCTGAAATAAATTTTATAATTTTGAAAACAGAACATATAGGGAACTTGAAAGGGGAAAGCCTCTCTACCTTTTTATTAAGCTGTTCTCTTTTATCAAATTTGTTTCTAAAGCGATAAACTCACATTTACTGATCCATTTGCTATAAAACCTACACTACGCAGATTATGAAGCTTGAATTGCTTTACAAAAAACCCGGTCCATCCACTGTAAATTCTCACTATAAAATATTCAAAGTTATCATTTCCAAACATATCACAACGTTCAAAGGAAACTGCTGGAATAGTTAGTCTCCTCATACTTCCATGTTATGTCAGAGATATTGAAACTTCAACAATCAGATACAGCTGAGCTCAGCCGTGTCCCGACTATTCATAAAAGCAATTCTGGGCTCAATTCCAGCCAAGAAACGGCACCGGAATACACTTCCGACCAACAAAAGGAATCGGAATCGAAAAGGAAACTCAACTCCGCTTCCACAATCTGAGGGACGAGAATATACCGTTTGTATTTCTGTCTGCGTCTCGAATATAAAGGGTGGTGGGAAGCTCTCTGCTACAACTTTGTTTCGACGGAGATTCTATTCTGGAAAAGAAGCATTCGCGCAATAAAAGCAATCTATACGATAAATAGAAATATTGTTATCTATCATCTGTTTATTTAGGAACCTAAGGAAATAAATCGGGTTGTTTTATCGATGATAATTTTCAAAAGGAGAGATGGAATATTCTGAGGTTTCTGTATTTTGAACAAGTTTAGGAATCAATAAATCGCAAGAAATTGAAGATAGGAAGATGTCGTTTGCACAGAAATGATTGAAATTAAACAGCAGTTCCCCCCCCCCTAAAAACCAGTACTTATTGGTCTAAAAACTTTCAATTTATACCAACAATGCCTTTGTAGTTGATGGAGTATTGCGTTCCAGAGCATAAGAAATTGGTCGGATAGTTTGGTTTAGCTATGTTAACGACCCGTTTTTAAGCAGCACGAGAGTTATTGTGGGGCAGACCTCATAATTTTGAACAGCGGTCAGACGACAAAGCCGACTTCTGAGCTGGAACCCTCTCCTACAAACTTCTGCACCACACGTTTGAAATACATAAGGACTTTTGACCCATGACGTCAGATTTAGCGTGCACCAGGCCCATATACAATGCGAATCTTCAGTGGCATCAGATTTCGAACCTCGAACCCTGCGACACCCGAAGCCAAGACCTTACCACTGATGCACTACGACCCAAGAAATTGATCGGAGTAACTGACGAATTTTCAATCAAGTTTTGATAAAAAGTGAAACATGTTGATGATTAAAACGACTTCACATAGCAGATTAATTCGAACAGATTAAAAACGGTTCACAAATAGCGCATTTTATTACCATATTTCGCACGCCTTAATATAAGAATCGAAGCTTTCATTTCCTTAACCTTCTCTCTGGTGCATTAATCTATAAGCAATCATATTTTGTGTGCCTAAGTGCGGGTTTTACCGAGAAAGGGGTAGGACCTAGAGTAGCTTCCTAAATCCCTATCACTCACGCAAGGATATCGGGTTTTTTCTCTAGGGCTCTGTTGGTGTACATGAGGGGCACGTTAATCTGACTTTTCGGCAAGCTCTGTTCAGGTAATCTGGTAGAAGAATATGCATTACAAGAATTGCATTCTGAAAACATAGTGCCTGAATTATTATATGCACACAATAATAGAGATTCCATCCCGTTCTTAGAACAAATCATCCTCATTTAACACCAGAATTAAATGTTCGACCCCTCTTTCATTGTTCTCATTAATTGCACCACTCTAACAACTCTCAGCTCTGAATCATCGGACACATCCATTTTAATCATTAGATTTCATAAATTTTCGAGACTTAAACAGAATTTGCACATATATTCTGTTAGCCAGAATTCCGTCAAATTAGAATTAAGCGTAATTTTATTAAATGCTAACACCATATTGTAATTCCATTAACGCTATTCTGTCCATAAATATTGAAACTGAAGGATTTTAATGAGATAATATGAAAAATCTTATTAAGACCCAACGGCCAGCCATCCAGAAGCATCCATCCACTTCATCAAACCAATATTTATCCACCCTTTGTGGAGGCGACAGCGAATTTCATCAGGGGTCGATGGAATCTGAATATTCTGGACTCGCGCTGACGTGGAAAGGGCACCTCTTAGAAAATGCTCTCCAGTTTACTCACCACTTCATTTACCGGACATTAATCCCATCAGCCAGGCCTACCTTCAAGCTCAGTGTCCGGCGGCCGGACTAACAACGGGCGCGTCCCCAGGGACCGGACCCAATAAGGGCATTGCGGCGTTATTAGGTAACGGACCAAATGAGATTAGGAAAAGGTCTCAGGTCTTGTTTGGGGGAGGCCGGGCGAATTGGACCTCAAAGAAAGGACGCATTGCGCTCTGCTGAAAAAGGGGTTTTTCCTTTTTTGTTCTCTTCGATGGAGGCATTGTTCCAGGATATTGGACGGGACAATAGGATATTGTGGTTTATTTGTTTTTAAGAAAGAAATGCTCTGAGAAGATTGCACTTAGGATGCTATTTCGAGTAGTTGATAAATTGCTGTTAGTTAGTCACAATAGCAATAGATGTGATCAAAGGAATATTTATTGCTTTCAGTTCAGAGTTTATGATGGTTAGAAGTATTATGTTTGTTTTATATTCAGTTCCTGGGACACTGATTATTTATAATTTAAAAATATTATTTTATTTAAACATATACAGAGCTATCTAATACCTTCCGATTCATCTAAGTGACATAAATGAAAATTTCAAATATTATTGATGAATTATTTATCTTTTTGTTCATAAACAATCATCAAAAGAATGTATGAATAAAATAAACTTCCAGCAAAATGAAAATCTTTGAATTTCCAACTATTTGCTTAAAGATATTAATAATAATATTTGGGGGGTTTTTGGGGTAAAGAATATTTGAATATAGTTAATTTCTTTGTTTTCATGATATTTATAGAAAATATTCAAAAACTTTGAGGATTTTTTTATAAAGTGGTTGCCTTATTTGCTTTACTCCTTCACAGTTTTGGCGATTCAAGAACCTAAACCCGAATATAAGGAAATTCCTGTTTGATTATGACTTAATTAATCTATACATATATTTACTTGATCTGTTTCTTGAAGTGCAAAACTGAAACTCAATACAGGAGTCAGGTGAAATTGGCGTTTTGACCTTTCTATTCATGTTTTCCAAATCAGTTCGTAATATTCAAACAATGAAAGTAAGGAAAACAGATGGTGTGTCTAAAGTTTACAGAACAAATGTGAATAACATGTGACGAGAACTAGAATACTTTCTTGACATTCTTCAAGCTACAAATGGGTAGCACGGTGAAATTTCGATTGCGATATCTACAATTCACAAAAATTAACATATGCAAAAAGTATAATAGCATTTCTGAATTATTTTTAATCTGGGTTATTCTCGCCTTTTGTATACAGAATTTCAAGATCTAAAGATATATTCATTTCATTTCCCAGTACATTTTTTGGTATTACTAATATAATAGCCTAGATCTGTCTCTCTCTGATCCGGTAACGCCCTGACGTTATCAACAATAAAATTCGCGTCATAGCACTGCGTGACGTTAAACATCATTATTTCATTGTTAGAGCACCTAAATTGCAGTAATTTTAAATTTAAAAAGTAATTGTCTTTCTAATTTCAAATTTAATAGCTTTAAAATAGTGAACTAGAATTTGCTATCTATTGATATAAAATTTATCTCGCTATGATCAACAGTTCCCGAGAAATTTTAAATTATATTTATCAAATATTTCAAATTAATTTCCGTTTTTAATAGAAAGTAGTAAATTACATCAGTTGTACATCATGCGCGTGATATAGTTTGGACGCCACGATGCATCTGATTATTTATTGCAATCGTGATGATATAATTTGATAATATTTTTTGGAAATGTTTGACAAGCAGAGAAATTTTTTGTTTTGATTAGAATTTCGAAAAGAATTCCTTTTGAAATTTTAACTTTTGACATTCGTTTGACAAGTTGAGAATTTCATGGTTATTGAATTATAATAAAATTTTTAAACAACGAAAAATACTTCACACGTAATGTTGTTTACCAAGAGGTTTTTTGAATAAAGAAATATATAAATAAAAAATTTATTTCCTGTCATAATACTTGTTTTTATTTTATTTATTTTCAATTACTGTTAAACATTCCTCTCGCATATATATCTATTTAAACACGTCAAATTTGACGGGAAATCTCTCGAATTAAGAGGCAATTTGCGCCCGCCATACCGTGACTGGTGATTTTCTAGTTAGATAAGAATGCATCCCGGTGTCATACATCTGTGTTTCAAATTATCTTGTATTTCCTTAATAATTCGAAAAAAACTTCTTTATTTTCTTTTCTACACCAGAGATCTGAAAACCATGTTTGTTCTAAAACATTTGATGATTGCAACCATTTGGATGATATTTTCGGAAAATTTTATGAAGAAGAAATAAGAAATTAATTATTAATGAACATTCAGTTCATGATGTGGAGAATAGAACTAAGACTAATAGAAAAAAGCTAAGACTTTGCATACTTTAAAAATTTTTCCTTAATCAAAACTGATCAAGTGAAAGCTAAATTTATAGAACAGAAAACACACTTTATCTTATCAAATGGGATCCTCCGGAAGTAATTATATGTCAGAGCGATGAAAGCAGAAAGTGGATCAATGCTTTCAAGTATTGTTAACACTTTGGCAACAACTCATGGCAAGATTCCAATTTCGATCTAACAGAAGAGGGACAGCAGATTTGAAGAGTCCTACATTTAAAACAAGATACAATAAAATAAAGTAAAGCAGTATGTCTCAAAAAGGGATCGACAACAAACATTAAGATTTTTTTTGTAACGTCGTAAAAATATATTTAATTATTCATATAAAAGATGAATTGGAACTTTAGAAATTGGAAAGATGATTTGGCAAAACTTTAAGGGGTGGTTGAGTACATTGCATTTAATGCATAGAAATATATGGGTTCAATTACTCGATTGAAACATAAACACAAGAAATAGGCCTGGAGGAAAGCATAAATTCCTTATATAGCATCTTTTGCAAGTAATTCTTTGTAGCAATATTTGCAATAATTACTCAAAATTGCAACCACTAATAGTAATACAAGCTTGAATCTGTTTCCGGCAGTTTCAAAAAGGCGAGGTATTTCCCCAAAACATGCATCTAAGTACCATCATCAGTCCTGCTTGCCATTTTGAGAATAGATGTTTATTTCTGTGGACAGAGGAAGAAAAGCAGTTAAGTGATAAACATTCCTTTGGCGATGCGTTGCTTGTCACTTTGGGTGATGAATTATAAATGATTCGGATGGCACAACTGCTAAAGATGCCATTTTTAATTAGGTGATAAGGGCCCTGGTACTAGGGCTGATAAAGACCTACCACAGGGCGAGAGTTTTTACAGAGAGATATGAACACAGAGACGATTAGCGTTAAAACTGTGACTGGACATCGGACCTTGTGATGGATTCTGGCAGAAACTAATCAAACGTGTGTGCAATTGGCCCTCCGCAGGTAGCACGACATGTTGTCCGTTATCGTGCAATATTGTTCGATTTTATATAATATTATAATATATTGTACAATATTATAAAATATTGCGAATATTGTTCAATATCGTACAATATCTTAGTGTTACAAGGGTCAGCCGTGAGTTAATCTGTAGCTAATCTCTAAATATACTGGAGCTGTAAATTACAATTGTATATATTTTTAATGCATGTTTTATTATTAAATATTTATTCGAAATTCAATGGCCGCACGTACTTAAGTTGTTGAAACTGGACTCCAATACGTCACAGGACTCGGCAAACATTCGAATGACGTTGTTGTGCACGGAATTCTCCCAGAAACATACGCCAACATCGACACTTCCAAGCTCGTGTCACTGATGTTGGGCAGAATTTTGAGTAATTACTGAAAGCATTGATGTGTGTGTGTGTGTGTGTGTGTGTGTGTGTGTGTGAAGAAACTTAAAGGATGTTGTAAATTAACATTTAATGCTTCTCACAAAGTCTATTTCTTGTGTTTGTGTTTCAACGGATCTCTTGCACACACACGTCTATTATACAAAACATGTTTACATTTGAATACTCTACCACCACTTACCGTTTTGTGCATGAGTTCTAATTCAACCTGCATTAAAGGGTGTATTTTTATTACAAATATATCTTGACTATTAGATGTACGTTTTCGGAAATACTGTTTTATAAATTGCTAAGAAATGTTTGAGATCAGCCATTTCTGCCGCTATATTACGATACCGACTGTACTCGAACCACCCTAAAGACATGAATCCATCTAAAGAAACAACAACCGGGCCTTGAACCTATGTGATAATGTCGATTTACAATAAATCACGCTCTCTGGCACAGGATTCGAATGTTCTGAAATTTAGAGCGATCATGAAGCAATACATTGCAGCGACTCCGATATTTAAAGTCACTCTCTACATCTTACTGGCTACTTACTTCAAAAGACAGCATTCACTTTTTATCTCATCCACAAACAACGTTCATCCTTCTTCGTCGGCTACCAAACTTCCTTTCTGTCTCCACAAGACTATTCGCCTTCTCGGGGTTTTATAATATATCTTTGTTGGATATCTTTTATCGTTGAGATACTTGGTAACGAGCAGGCTGATAAGGCTGCGCAGTCGGCTACATTTTCTATAAATGGTACTGCTCCTGTTGGTGATTTAAAAATGTACATTAAATCATTGCTTTACACCAAATGGCAGGAACAGTGGAACGCAGAGACCGGAAACAAGCTTCTTGCTGCCAAACCAACTGCGCAGTCTTGGGGGTCTATTCTGGTACCCCCGGTTGGGTTGGTAGACGTCATTTTTCCCGCTGTTAACGTGCGGAAAAGTGACGTCTCCCAACCCAACCGGGGGTACCAGAATAGACCCGTAAGTCTTCTCCTCCTCGGTTCTGGTGTATCACATGTAATATAAATGTTTATCATTTTTTTAAAAAATCCGGATAACAATTACAATTCCGAAACCTGTTGTATCACATGCGATACGAGATCAAAAACTTTCCCTATTTTTTTTCTTCTAGTCAACAGATGCCGTTACTTCTTATTTCAAAGCGCGTTTTTGAAAAATTACAACATGGCTGTTAGATTTCAAAGTTAGTCCTTTTTATTACTTAATTACAGATATTACACTAATTTTAAAATATACCTTTTCTCTTGTTAAGTATTAGTTGCTCATTTAAAGTAATTAAAGTTACTTCTTGTGGAATATTCAATCAGATTAACTTGTTAAACGTTTTTGTATCACATGTGATGCAATGGAATTCAATCACGTCTGAGAATGTGTTCCAAGTTGGTTTCACTTTTTTTTAAAGTTTTATCAATTAGGTAGATTTTGAAAGTTATTTTTCATCATTTGCTTTAGTCAAATTCCGTAACTGAACTTTTTGTTACAAATTCTTGCACATTTTTACGTCTTAATTATTATCTGATTAGTGTTAGGTTTTTTAGGTAGATTCCTTATAGGAAGTCTACCTATTGCAATGGTTCTCATGACACGACTTTCGGAAAATTTCTGCAGATCTTCACCGATCATGACCCCTAGAACCCAAAACCACCCTTCGTTAAAAAGTTTATATATATATATATATATATATATATATATATATATATATATATATATATATATATATATATATATATATATATGTATAACGCTTTTTCCCATGTTATCTTGTGAACACGATAACTGGAGTAATTTTGATGTAAATTTAACCAGCTTGGGATATGTTGTAAAGATAGTAAAAATCTCGGTCGAGTTCGTAGATGGGCTATCCAGCTCAAAGGGGGTGGAAATGGTGGGGGGTGGAAATTTTCATTTTCCCATAATTCCTTTACAATTGAAAATAGAAAGAAAATTCAAATTAGGCGAATTATTGCCTTATCAAAACAAACAATTTTTGCATTTAAACTTTTTCGATAGCTACAAACGCTTAGAAGTTATGAGCTGAAAAGTGATTTTCCCACCCTTCCCCTTCTCTCCCCCTAACTTAAAATACGTTTTAACCTATGCATGTTACCCCTCGTTGGAAAGCTCTCGTCATTTGCAGTTTCTTTCACCCTCTTTCATTCTTGTAGCTCCAATACTTATGAGAATAGAGGGCAAAATGTTCTTTTCCTTATTATTAGTAGAGAAGTATATGCATAACGCTTTGGCCCGTGTTATTTTGTAAACACGATAACTAGAGTAATTTTGATTAGATTTTAACTGGCGACGGATATGTTGTAAGGAGGGTGAAAATCTCGGCCGAGTTCACAGATGGGCTAACCAGCTCAAAGGGGGTGGAAATGGTGGGGGACTGAAAATTTCATATTCCCATAATTCCCTTACGATTCAAGATAGAAAGAAAATTCAAATTAGGCGAATTATTGCCTTATCACAACAAACAACTTTTGTATTGAAACTTTTTTGATAGCCACAATTTCTTAGAAGTTATGAGCTAAAAAGCCATTTTCAATCCCCTCCTCAACTTATCATTTCCCCATAGCTCTGTTACGACTAAAGATAAAAAAAAATTTTCAATTAGGCGAATTATCACCTTATGATAACGAACAACTTTTATACTAAAAGTTTTTGTCTGCTAGAAATGCTTATAAGTTATGAGCTGAAAAGCGATATTCAATACCCCCCCCCCAATTTATAATTTCCCCATAGCTTCGTTAAGATTGAAGAGAAAGAAAATTTCAATTAGGGTAATTATCACCATATCATAACAAACTACTTTTATATTGAAAGTTTTTTGACAGCAAGAATTATTTAGAAGTTATGAGTTCCCATCAACCGCATTCACCTTCACTTTTTATACGGTATAATATATAATTAATTTATGACTAATTAATTTATAGTTAATATCTTTGTTAAATTTTGTTAATTATAACTGTTCATTGATATACCTGGCTTTTCTCCGGATTAAAATGTTTTCATGTTTAATATTTTTAATGTAAAAATTACTATTGTATAAATATTATAATACACAAATTACTTTTCTGATCTAAAACGCTTTTAATTAAAATGAGAATATCAATTGAACCAGACAATTTTTAAAAACATCCGTTTTCTTCATACGTTATTATTTGTTATATAGGTACTTCAAATTTTGTTAACAATTACTAAAGTCAATGAAAGGTTTTAATGAATATTTTGAAACAATTAAATTAACTATTTAATTATTCATTAATTTAAAGCGTGAAAATAAATCAATAGCTGGTCCCAATATAAATTGTTAAATCGTCTACTTTTAAAATTTTCTTTTAGTATTCTTTCTTCTGGAAACAGTTCTTCGTATTATTTTTGATCAACAAGAATATTGTTACGAATTCAGTTTAAAATTAATTTTGAAAAAAATATTAAAATGAGAGAAACAAATTTATGGAAATGAAAGACATTGCGGAAAAACGCCTTGCTTAATTTTTAATTAAGTGAAATTTTAAGCATCTTTTAGGCTTTGAAAAGTTGAAGGTGACCTTTCTCTTTTCTTAAATAAAGAGTTTGAAAAGTTTGATTGAGATCAGTCCAGTGGTTTAGGAGGAGATGTGGAACATACATACATAGCCACAGTGACTTTTATTTAAATTAATATAATTATTAGATAATCATAACATAAAGATGGCTGGCATGTAGTATAAGCCATAAAAAAGGTATTAGTGGAGTTTTGTAACAATTAATTTTTTAACTTTAATTAAGTAGATAGTTAATTTTAATTAATCAAATAATTTTCATAGTTAATTTGATAATAGGTTTTTTTGACAGAATACATTAATTTGATATTTAACTAAACATGGCGGGACCATGATTTGTTTAATAAAATCAATATAAAGTAGCCAAAAATAAGAATAATTAAATAAGAGTTCTCTTTATCCTTTTTGCTATTGAAAAATATCTGCTTAACTTTAAAATTGTTTGGGATTTTCTGCCTGAGTATTTGATTTTAACCGTCGATGGAGATTTAAATTTGCTGTTCAAATTGGCTGCATTCATATCCTATGCTTTAAAAACACGTATTCAATTTGCCACTCACAATGTTTAATAATTTTTATTCTCTTATATGTTAAGAATTTAGTGACTATTATCTCTGTAACCAGGGAGTCCTGTAAATGAGTCCATTTTAGTAGTGTTTAAGTGTATCATATCATGTGGTTTAACCATATGACAAAGTAATGTCCGCACAATTATATTGTAACCTAGATTAAATAAATTAATTTTTAAATCTAGAGTCCTTCTTCATTCGTGCCAAGAGTCAATTTCTTGCTACTGTTTCAGATAGGCTGGCTTAATGTTATCTAGGAGATATTTGCACTGCTGAGATGTTTATTTCTTTATGATTCCTACCTGTTGAATGATTATGTGTTGAGATATAAAAAAATTGACCAATGTACTGACCGATAAATCTATCATAACTTTTTGGAATGAAAAATGGAATGATAAAACCTTGATATAGCAAAAAATCAAATGATATGAAAACAGAATGACAGCGTAAATACTGCAATGTGTAGAAACAAAAGTCATTGGCTATGTCTGTATTGATCAATATGTAATATTTCATTACTTTTGTAACATTAACGTAAAGGAATCTACCTTTGCCTTCAAGCTTGCCGAAAAGGGATTTTTTTTCAGTGAAATACTTGACACCAGATGAAATTTTAGAGGCTCTCAGTTTCGATGATTTTGATTTAAGTTTGTTGTCAGATGAAGATGGTAATAATCAGATGGATGATAACTTCAGAGACGGCAATGTTAATGATGATTAGGATGAACGAGATCAAACTCAAGAAGAAATTTATGTTTCAGCACAATGGGGAATACATAATATTAATAACCTATAATTATGATTATGCATAACTATATGCTGAATTATGCTTATTTTTCTTGCAATAATTTTGAATTTATGGTATTGTGTAAAAGAAACCGGATAATAAACTAGAAAACACCTCTTCCTTGAATTTAAGACATTCTGAGTTTGACATGTCTCGTTCCTGATGTATCACGTGTGATACATTCCCCCTAGCCCCCTAAATTTTAAGAAAAAATTTAAACGTCATGTTTATACTTCAAAGTGTTCAAAACAACTAGTTAAGTAACTTTTATAAAGTATAAAACTTTTATTTTTGTCTCGGGTCTCAGGAGATTAAAGAACAGAACAGCTGATACTATTTTAACTCGGCTACGTGTAGGGCATACAAGATTTACTCACCGTTATTTATTTCTCGGGGAACAAGCGCCATGTGCTCACAATACAATGTATTAAGTGTGTTCATCACATTTTATCAGAAAGCTCAGATTTTAACTCGCAGCTTTTTTTAAATACTACTACAATTTTATTACCTACATTACTTGGAGAAACTCCAGTTGTTCATCTTTCTGCAGTTTTGAAAGCCATCAGTTTCTATTCTTTTATTTAAACTTATTTCAGTTTTAACTGAAAACTTTTCACATCGGTTTTTATACATATGCCATCTTATGCTTCGACATGATTTTACATTTTTTTCTGGCGCAGTATGGTCAACTTCATGTGCCAAAATACCAACATCACAAACACAACCATCGCTTTCTCAACAAGAGAATTAACGAGACCGCGTTTTCCTTTTGATAATCTTTAATAATGAAGATTACTTATATGTAATTTAATACAAGAATAGGTCTGAAAAACATTCAAAATCATTAAAAATGCCTTAATGGATGGACATAATTTAAAAATTGTTTTAAAGAAATCTGTCTAAAAGTTATATACATCTTTTATCAAAAATAATTTTTAGTAGATTTTCTGCAATAAATAGACCACATTTTAAAAATTGTTCTTGGTTTTTTAAAAAAATGCTGTAAAATAGTTAAAATTTAAGAAGTCAAAAGATAGTTAAAAAAGAATAATTTAGTCTTCATTGTGGTTACAAAAAGAAGAAAAATCTTCATTTCTTATTGAAAAAAGGGAAAAAATTAACAAGATGTAAAAATTAAGTGAAATATCTGTTAAATTTGGAGGATAATCGTTAAAGAACTTTTCAATGTCACGATACTTTATAAAAAATGCACAGCTAGAAGAAAGAAATGAGTTAGATATCATTTCATAAAAATCATTTAATTTTACACGAAATCCTGAGAAAAAGATTGAGATTTTTTTAAAAGCACTCAGGAAAAGAAAAACCTCTCAAGTATACTTATGCCACAAATAGCTCTTCAAACTAAACCTTTTAAAAAGAATCAGAAAAAAATATATTTAAAATAAGTCTTCGGCTTTTTAAGTCAAGAAAAGCAAGGAAGAAAAAGTTGAATAATATTTCAGCAGTAATACTCAGAATTTAAATAATGTTTTTTTTCAACGTAATCCTTTAAAAATTCTAAACCAAATTCTATTTTAAAATTTTATGAATGAAAGATGATACGATTAATGACACGATAAAGTGTTTTTTTCTCGTGCATCTGTACAAAAAAGTCCATTATTTGAGTTATTTTTTTATCTAAGAGGTGAATGGTAACTCGAAACTTGCGATACTTTAAAAGAAGAACATTTATTTTGAAATGCTCATATTCAAAAATGAGAATTTTCATATTAGCATGAAAATATTTTTTTCTTACAATGAGTTTAATATTTCTTTCTGAAAGATTTTGTATGGTACTATTACGGTTTTTTTTTCTGTAAAATATAAATTTAATCACACGTTTAAAATGAAAGCAATTTTTTTTAGGAAAGTGATGGCACTGAGTGGGAAGAAAAGAAACCGAAATATTTTGTTATTACTAGGAAAGAAAAACCTTTAATTGACTTAGCCCCGCTTTCAATCCTTAGAAGTTGCCATTTTTTTAAAACACTGCAAACAAAATATGCTTGAAACTTTTTTATTGTTTCACATTTTTCTCATTATATATTGTTACAAACATGGAATGTCGCTTCCCAGCAATGTGAGTCTTAAGGTTCGGAAGAGAGTTGTACAGGGGTAAGTATGGGATGACCGACAGCAGCCACGTCTGGAGCCCTGACCTTGGCGACCATCTTGGCGACGAAACATAGGATCTCAAAGGCGCTGGAATCTTCTAGATATCTCTATTAGCAGAGAAGATACGCTTGAATGTACTAGATGATTCCCTGTGACGTCACGGCCTGCCGCGGGAGACTATATAAGGAGAGCGCTTGGATGACGGAGGCAATGTTGATCGACTGGGATCGCCTTGGAGCGCGAACGTCTTTGGAGTTCTATCCGCTGTGCGAGCTAGTAAGCTGTTAGACACTGAGCGGTAACAGTATTGAGCCACTAGAACGACTTTACAGTTTCGTCTGCAGTGCGAGCTGAGCTCTATTGAAAGTGCTGTTATTGTCGTTACTAATTATGTGCTGACTGTTTGTGTTGTTAGATAACTAAGTGCTGAACTGTTATTACCTGTGAATTGTTGTCTGTTTACATTGCTAATCCGTGCAAGAACTATTGTTTCCAGTACCTGTGCTACGTGTTTTCCTGCATATTTGTGAATAAACCTTCATTCTCCATTATCCTACGTGTTCGACATTTTACACCATACACCCACAGAAAGACTTTTGTAACAATATTTACTTAAGTATTCTTTCGTCCTTTGCACGAAATAGTTTGAGTTATTAATATATAAATTTTTGTAAATAAAACTGGGTTTCGTTTGCACAACCAAGTGAAATAAATGAGAAATTTTTCTGTGCGAAATTTTAGACGTTCAATAAAAACATTTTTAACCTCCGATCGTCGCAAACGTCTTTTTACGTTCATGTTCAGTTCAGAAGCAGATAGTTCGTATTTATACGTATGTTTTCTTAAAACTTCATGAAAAAAGTATTTTTATGATTAAAGAGATATAATTAAATACAATAAGATCGATTCATTTACTTTAAAAGCTAAGTTTTCAAACCTCACAGCTAAAAGTTCAAAATAATTGGGCGCTTTAAAAACTTTTGTTAGTGTACTGAAAAGTAAAAATTATTTGAATTATATCCTACTTATCATTCTTTAATTTATAATTCGCTATTTTAACCCTATTAGCTCAAGATATTGGACGTTATCTCCATAGCATTGTCCATATTCTGAATGCCGTACAATATCTTAAAGATATCGTAGCAATATTGCTCAGCATCTTGTGCTAATAGGGAAATATCATGGAATTTTTAAATCAAGTTTTTTCAAATGGACAACTATGTGGCGTCATTCGTACGAATCAAAATTTAATTAAATTAATCCATTAACTGATAATTAAGTGCTAAAATATTAAAACAGTGTATAATCATAGAGAACACATAAGTGTAAACAAATTGAAAAATCGAGAACGTCACAAATTGCGTTAAAAATTGATTACAATATTTCATCAGACCTGAAACTAGTCATGTTAAATAAAAGTGCATAATTAGACGCGAATATAATTGAAACATTTTATTACATCACATTATGTAAACTTATTACATTACGTAAACTTATTATTCACATGACTTTTTAGTACATGCTAAATTTACGTAATATTGTTTTGTATTTTTCTCTAAATAGTTTGAGTTAATGATAATGAGAGATTTTGTAAATAGAAGTCTGTTTTATTTGTGAAATAAATGGAGGAAAAGTTAGTATCCTCGTCTTTAAGAAATTAAAGACAAATGAAATATGAGACCCAAACATATGGAAATGCATTGTTTAAAATTGCTTGTTTGGGCGGGAAATTTGCGTCGGTTTATGATGGCGTGGGGTCATTTTTTTCTCTCTTATAAGCATAGGGTAAGTTTCTTTTTATAAAGGCTTTTATTCAGCCGGAAGGCTAAAGATATTTTAAAATCAATCTTATTAGCGTTTTTATGTTTGTGTTTGGTTTTTCCTTTTTCTTTTAAAATAATGCTTTTCAGATGGTACTGGTCTCCTTTGCCTTTTGTTGGGAAATTTCGGGCTAAGACAAGCTATATTTGGTGAAATGCAAGCTTTTCACAGAAAAGTTTTCCAAATATTTTGAATCCATTTCTAATAAAGCCCTTAGCCCTTGTTAAAATGGACTAGAATGGATTCCTTGTTCATTTAATTCGATTATCTCAGAGTATTTCTTAGTTTTTTGCTTTCTTTTAATGATTTTGATGCATTATTTGGATTTGCATATTCAAAACAGTTAAGCACTGTGATGAATTAAACTATATGGTTCACGGCTTATTAATAGTGTAGTAAAAATAGTACATTGCCCTTCATATTTCGCTGATGACGTGGTAAAAAAATGAAGATTCGTTATAACAAACAATTTTATCAACGTTAAAACAACATAAGTAGACTAAACTAAACTAAAACTTTCGCAAAGTTATCATCATTACAAAAGCCGCCAGCAAACCCAACGCAATAGATAAGCCCCGATTAAGAAAAGGGCTCCTCTAGTATGATCGTCGTGCTAGAGCAGCAGAACTGAAGCGCGCGCCGTCTAGTTTAATTGGTTTCAACTACTTTATCCGCCAGATAAGTGGAAAATTGTCCACAAAAGGATGAATTTGTATATTTAAGTAATTGATGAAAAGCAAGTAAATACTCAAAATACATTTGAATGCTAGAACTAGAACACCGTCTTATACCCCCGCGAAAGTAACCATTACGGGCACTGAACGGTTCAATTGGTATGAAGGCGTCACCTTTATATTAAGAATCACTAAAAAAAATTTACAGATTGGCTTGTCACAATGCCTACGGAGACAGAAACGACAAAAATATACAAAACACACGATAAAAAGAAAACATGCGACAATGAATTGAAAGCTGTGAACATGGAAAACATATCGAAACAGAGAGGGAAAAAAAGGGAGTAAAAAATAAAGGAAAAAAGATAAACATATAAATGACATTATCAAGGCTTAACAAAAATGTGTGACTGGACCTAGAAAAGAGAGAAATTAATAACGTCCATCGATAGTCTCTTGCGATAAAGGGAAGTTCATGGTTCTTTAAAGAAAAAGGTCTCATCACGCGCTGTAGAGTCAACACATTCATAACTAACACTTTAGAAGCATAGCTAACACTTTAGACAGTTCAACACATGCATAGCTAACACTTTAGGAACATAGCTAACACTTTAGGAACATAGCTAACACTTTAGGAACATAGCTAACACTTTAGACAGTTCAACACATGCATAACTAACACTTTAGAAGCATAGATAACACTTTAGACAGTTCAACACATGCATAGCTAACACTTTAGAAGGATCGAAATTTGAGACATTCACGAACAGTTTTGTTAGGGCCTTCTGACAATAGGGGCGACGGGCTAGAGGGGTCTAGCTTGCTTGAAGGAGAAAGCGGAAAGCCTTACCTTACCTAAACAAGAGAGAACGCGCGCCTCCTTAGCGAACGCTAAGACGCGCGGGGGTCATTCCATGACCCCAAACTAAAATTCAACCCTGCGCTGTTAAAATCATTATCTTTTTAGTTGAAAAATAACGCTTTTGACTATTAGACATTAAGAATACAGTTTTTAACACAAATCAAATCTACTCCATTATTATCCACTAATAAAGCACGGATTTCTAGAGGTTCATTTTTCACGCATCTCTTTCACGTGAAAAGTATGGTGCAAATTTCTCGATAAATATATTTGTTCACTCTACATTTAAATGTATCATGTTATCGTTGATGAATAACTCCCAACTCTTCACAGGGCTTGACATATCTTTCACTGTTTTTTTTTGTTGTTGTTCTAGGTAAGCTCGACACAATATTATGACAACGAATATTCTGCCTAAATTTTGTTTTCCTCCACTCATTGTCCTCTTTTGATGAAAACAATTCCAAGTTATTCACATCTTCATTTACAGAATCTCTGTCCTCTTCCGATTCCGTATCATGTTCGCAGAAACTTTCATGATCTGTGAAGATCTCTTCTAAAACATCTTCAGGTCCACTGTCAAAGTGAAGTTTCAACTTCAGCAAGAAGGTTACGTAAACGCTAAATTTATTTTTTTATTTAGTCGGCATTGTGAGAAAAAGTTAAATACTTAAAATCGGCAAGGAAAATAACGAACTGACCGTATCAGTTACGTTTAATAACTAGTTTGTAGAACAAACGGAAAGACGAGAGGGGTCATTTAATTACCCCAGTAACTGACCAAACATGTATTAGGGGACGAAAAATTCCGGAAATATTTTCTAAATACTCAGAAAAGGCAGAGGGTGTGGCTAACTCAGCTACTGATAAGAAAGGAATAAACAGTGGCTAGTTTTCTAGGAATCTGAGTTTTCCGAGTACTTGGGTCATAAAATGACCCCGCGCGTCCTCCCGGGTTAATAAGGGTTCCGTTATTCTCCAGGAACTTCACAAGACAAAAATGGATAAATTCAATTTTGGAATTTAATCTTAAGTTGAATAAACTACAACCTCAACACCTGGTCCACATTATTGGACGGTTAGAATTTATGCTGCCTGCAAAAGATTTGCAAACAATTGAACCACCGATTGCTATAAGTTTTTATCTTCGGAAATTAGACTGGATATCTCGGCCGTCTCATATAGTAATACAATATAGCGCGTTTTGGGCTCGTAATATAATAAAGAAAGCCTGGTATGTACATTTCGGACATCATTTTTTCCCCTGTTAGGTCCGAAATTTAATACAGATCTGAAATTCTGATGATTAAACCATACGACTTCATTCTTGCAATTCTTTCTTGACCTCATTCTTGTAATTCTTTCTTGACCTCATTCTTGTAGTACTTTCTTGACTTCATTCTTCTAGTTAAGTTATCGTGTACACAGGTATACGTGTGAAAAGACGTGCTGTCTTCCCTTTGACGGATATCGTACAAAATTTCATTCACACTTATAATTGTGGTGTTCAAATCACATACAAAAGTTCATCCGTCTAGGTCTCTGCGTTTTTGAGTTATCGTGTTTATAAAAAGACAGACATCATTCTAAAGAGGTTTTTTTTTCGGTCTGGACCGTAGAAATCTATCAAAATCTCGAAACTGAATTTCTTTTAAGATTACAATACTTTCTCTTTGTATGCTGCATATACTAGAAAACAAAAAAGAAGCAAAGGAAATTCAAAAAAATGTGTTTGGTTTAATGAAAATTAAATTCCTCGACTTAACAGTTTGATTTAAAGCGTGTAAATCTCTCCCTCGTTATATGCTACTTAAGAATACACATGTTAATCAGCCTCGCCAAATAAGAGGCAGAAACTAAGCCAAACAGCAATTGCTTCTGCAGGAAAAAATAAATACCCATCCACTTCCCAACTCGCTGTTTCAAAGGGAGAAGCTATGGTAAGCACCTCGGTCGAAAATACATTAATCTTAATATCCCAAACCCTCGTTTGGATCCCTTCCAAGGTGTTCACTTTCTTCTGATATCTTTCCTCCTTTTTTAGGCTGCTTTTTTCTTGGTACAAAGGAAGAAAAATTGTTTTCTTGGCTAATGTGCGATTTTCTTTTCCCGTTGCGGGTCCGAGTAAGGAGACGTGTTTCGTCTCCGGAATCTTGTCTCGCCTTTAGATCGGAAAAAATTGCTTCTGTCTCCCCAAGATTCGAGATTTCTGTCACCTCTAACGATAGAGAATTTTACGAGTTTCTCCCGCAATTTCCATTGCTGGAATGTTCCGCATTTATTCAAGAAACTGTGCTCAATTCTGTTTAGATTTTAATCAACGTTTATTCTTTTCCTGGTTATTTAGATATCTTCGCCTTTAAGTGTCATTACTTATGGAAATAACTGTTCCAGAAGATTTTTTTTATTGTGGTAGCCATTGTAAACATTTTAGACTAGTTTTCATTTCTATAACATTTTGTAAATATTTTTAGAGCAGCTTTAAATTTTAAGTTTGGNCATTTTTCCTTCCGGGAACATCCATTGCTGGAATGTTACGTATTTATGCAAGGAAATGTCCTCAATTCTAGGTTTATATTTTAATCAACGTTTATAGTTTTTCTTGTTATTTAGATCTCTTTGTCTTTAAGAGTCATTACTTATGGAAAGAATTGTTCCAGAAGATTTTTTTATTGTGGTAGATATTGTAAACATTTTAGAATAGTTTTCATTTCTATAACATTTTGCAAATCTTTTTAGAGCAGTTTTAAATTTTAGGTTTGGTCATTTTTCCTTCCGGGAATATCCATTGCAAAAATTTTGCGTATTTATTCAAGGAAATGTGCTCAATTCTAGGTTTAGATTTTAAACAACGCTTATATTTTATCTTGTTATTTAGATCTCTTTGTCTTTAAGAGTCATTACTTATGGAAAAAACAGTTCCAGAAGATTTTTTTATTGTGGTAACCGTTGTAAACATTTTAGGAATTTTGCGTATTTATTCAAGGAAATATTCTCGCTTCTAGGTTTAGGTTTTAATCAATGTTTCTACTTTTTTCTGGTTATTTTTGTCATTTGGCCATTGAATGCCATTCCTTATACAAAGAACTGTCCCAGAGGATTTTTGTGGTAGCCGCTTCAAGCATTTTAGAATAGTTTTCATTTATATAACATTTTGTAAATCTTTGTGGAACAGTGTTAAATTCTTGGTTTGGTCTTCTTACAGGATATTTGAACTTATTTACTCTTAAGCGTTATTATTATTTTTTAAAGAATTATTTTTAAGGATACAGAATTTTTGTGAACGTTGAATACATTTCAAAAGAATATCTATTACTGCTTCATTTTATGTCTTTTACAGTGAAAATACTTGTTTTAGTCTGTGTGGAATACTTGTTTTGGCCTGTAGCTCCTTTTGGAAAGAACCATTATAAAGGATTTTTTGTGGTAGCCGTTGCAAACATTTTAGAAGAGATTTCTTTACTGCAACATTTTATAAATCTTTTTTGCAACAATGTTAAATGTTTGGTTTGGTCAAAGTTCCTTTCTTTTTCGGGATATTTGGATTTCTTAACGCTGAAATGTTATATCTTGTTTCAGGAATTATTCTGGAGGAAACATTATTGTGGTGAACACTGTAAACATTTACATTGAAAATAATTGTTTCGGTTAACGTTTCTACGTTTATATTGATATTGAGATTTTTGTGCCATCTTTTGAGATTTTGTATCTGTCGTTATGGATGTAAATATTATAGAAGAAATTTTTCGTGGCAGATGTTGCAAATATTTTAGAAGAATTTCTCCACTTACTGTTGCTAAAGTCCACTTATTGTCCTTCTTTCAGGAACAGTGTTAAATTCTTGGTTCGATAAATGTTTCTACGTTTTTCTGGATAGTTATATTTCTTTGTTATTGAATGTGGAAAGAATTATTCTGCTTGAATTATTTTTCTGATGGACATTGTACATATTTTAGAAGAGTTTCTATTGTTGCAGTGTTATGCATATTTTCTTGGAACCTTTTAACGCATACCTTCAATGAATTTTCAGAAATTATAATAACACTTATTCACAATTTTTTTCTCTGCAGCATTTTCCCTTCCTTCGCATTATATAACCTTCTTATTTGTTTATAGAAAATTAAGTTTACTCTCATTAAAAAAGAATACATCAAACTAATTATTAAAAAAGTGGTTTTCACACATTCACGTTTTTATCCCTTCTCCTTTTTATTTGTGTGAGCAGTGTCTCAAGCTGACAGATTTTTAAAGCTCTCCATCATCATCATCATTATTATTATTGAAGTAAAGCACAAATATCCAGCATTACATAATTATTTTGAATGACCCTGAAAAATTGAAAAAAAATTTTTAATGGAGATTTCACTCAGTTTTTGGTGTCTTGATTTGGGTTTCAATCAGGGCATATTTTTTCATTTTATACATTTTTATTTAACTTGATGGTACTTTTCCGTTAGCCGGGCGCAAGCGAAAAATCGCCAAATAATGTAGAATTCTGCCAAATTTTGGCGACATTTGCGCCCGGCGACTTGGCTCGCGTTTGGGTCACAATTGGCGACATTCTAGCTTTTGGTTCACAATTGGCGACATTTGCGCCCGGCTAACGGAAAAGTACCAACTTGATTTGTTTTATGTTTGTAAGATAGAATTTTGTCAACGATTTTTCAATCTTTTCCTGATGTTCTAGAGTTCTCAAATTTTGCACACTCCGTGTTCTCGATAACTATACACTATTTTAATATTTTCAAAACTTAATTATCAGTTAATCGATTAATTTAATTGCATTTTGATTCTGCACTAGTGGCGTTTTTAATTTTATGATTTTATAATATTTTAATAACGAATTACAGATGAAAGATTAAAAAGAAAAAATATTTAAAAAATGTCGCTTTTTAATACATTAATAAAATTGTGTTTGTAAAAACTGTTTTATTAAATTTGTCTAGAATTAAGGGGGAGGGAGAATTTTATTTTCTAATTTCACGCGTTTCTTCTCTCCTAAACCTCATTATACTTAACTATCAATATCATATTTTTATATCATTTTCTGATGGTTGTCAAATTGTTGCTATAAAGTAAGATATTACTAATATAATAGCCAAGATCTATTTCTCACTGATTTGGTAACGCTCTGACGTCACCAACAATAAAACTAGAGCCATAGCACTGCGAGTCGTTAAGCAGCATTATTTCGTTGTTGGAGCACCAAAATTTTAGTAATTTTAAATTGAAAAGAGTAATTGTCTTTCTAATTTAAAAATTAATAGCTCTAAAATAGTGAGATAGAATTGTCTATCGATTGATATAAAATTTATCTCGTTATGATCAACAGTTCCCGAGAAATTTTAAATTATATTAATCATATATTTGAAATTAATTTCAGTTTTTTAATACAAAGTAGTAAATTACGTCAGTGGTATACCATGCGCGTGATATAGATTGGATGTCACGATGCTTCTGGCTATTTATTGTAATCGTGATGATATAATTTGATAATATTTTTGGCAACATTAAAATTTACACAAAGAGATCTGTAGTGCAAGGAAAATTGTTAAGCAACGAAAAATATTTCTCATGGAATGTTGCTCACCAAGAGGTTTTTTGAATAAAGAAATATGTAAATAATATGTAAATAAAAAATCATTTCCTGTCATAAAACATGTTTATTTTATTTGTTTTCAATCAATGTTAAACATTTCTCTCGCATATATATCTATTTAAACACGTCAAATTTGATGGGAAATCTCTCGAATAAAGAGGCATTTTGCATAGGTCATACCATGACGGGTGATTTTTTAGTATTAAATAACTGCCAACAATTAAATAAGAAAATAAGTCCCTTACCTGAATTCAAAGCATCCAATAAGAAGATATAATTCAATAACTTAAAGCGCCATTATTCTTTGTCATGTGTTTTATATAAAAATATTCAATTTAATGATTCATAAATTAGGATTGCACAAGAAAGCAACTTGTTTCACATATTTATAAAATAAAGTAGTAATATTTTAGAGCTTTTTATGACAATATAAATATGTAGGAGAAAGGGGGGTAAAACAGGGTAGCCAGGACTCGAAGGCTTGTTGGAACTAATCTATTCAACATAGAGTTTGTCAAAAATTTATTAAAATATATTCATTGATTATCGAAGTGCAAAAAATCTTTCCAAAAAAGTCACAGTTTTTCTAAATTTTTTAAAATTTTTTTTGTCAGTGGCCTTTCTATAAAATAAAAGTCAAATCATACGGTCATACACCACTAGTGGGGTAAAACGGGGTACACATGTTAACTTTACGGGAAATTGGGATTTTCAGTTGAAAAGTTGCAATCATTTGTACTTTATATGACAATTAAGAATATTGGTTACAAATTCACATGTAAAGCAGTTGTCATCTTCTTCCGTCGGCCATTGCTGCTTTCGTGGTTCCAGCTGAGACAGTTTCTAAAATGGATCTACCCCTTGCGTTTATTTCAATTAGAAAATACATCATTAAAATATAAACAATGAACGTCTGATGTGTTTTTATCCTTTTCAGCGGAAGAATCATCAATGATGTATAGTCCGGTATTGCGCCATTTGGAGTACCCGGTTTTATCCCGAGTGCATAGGTTATAAAAATGTAAATAGAACCACGCAATTTTTGGAGTAAATCTTATTGTTTGACAAGGTATAAATCTTTAGTAAACATACAATAAGTTCGACTAAATATAATTTTTAAAACTGTAATGATTATTAAGTAAAAAAAGTTTAAAAACAAGCCAACATTAGAGATTTCAAGTCTTAAAACAAATAAACCTTCAAGTCTTCAACAAATAAACCAATAAGTCTTCAACAAATAAACAGTGAATTCTACAGCAACAACAAGGCCACTCTATGACCATTCTTTTTTCTTGACTAGTGAAATTCTGAATCTGTCCACTAGAAAGGAGAGCTAATATCGCCAGAATCAAGGTACCTGGTTTTACTCCTATTCTCTCCTATTACACGTAAAAATATTTTTAACTGATCATATTTATTTTTAAAGCTTTTCAAATGGATAAATCCTTTACCGCCTTCCGAAAAAAAATCATAAAATTATCAAAGTTGCAAGTCAAATAAATTCAATTAAATATCTTTTATATGGGATATAAATATTTATTCTTTTCTGAAAACAGTTAACTATTCTCAAATAAATTGAATTAAATATTTTTTATATGGGAATATAAATATTTATTCATTTCTAAAAAACAGTTAACTGTTCTCAAATAAATT
>BGPR01007036.1:0-18285 GCA_013235015.1 Araneus ventricosus | reverse complement strand
ATTTCTAAAAAACAGTTAACTGTTCTCAAATAAATTGAATTAAATATCTTTTATATGGGAATATAAATATTTATTCATTTCTAAAAACAGTTAACTATTCTCAAATAAATTGAATTAAATATTTTTTATATGGGAATATAAATATTTATTCCTTTCTAAAAAACAATTAACTGTTCTTATTTCTTTTTACAGCCTTTCAGATGCAAAAATTATTTTCCCACCCGCCTCCTCCCAAAATATGCGAAAATGTCGAAATTGCCGACCAAGTAAATTGCATTAAATGCATTTTATTACCCTATTTTACTTTCTCGTTCTTAAATATTTAAAATGACGTAGAAAACATTAAACGCTGCGATATTTATTCATGGAAGATTCCATGTTTAATGCCTTCGTTTCATTACGGCACAAACACAGAGAAATCCCGGAACTCGACAACGTTGGATTTTCCGAATAAATAAATTCCCTCTTGACAGAAGGAAATAAATCTTTAAATTCTCGATGGAAACTTCCCAGAAACTAAAAAACCAACACAAGTGTAAAAACAGTCGTACCCTGCTTCTGACATTAAGTCAACACGCGTCTGAAGAAAAGAGCTGAAAGAAAACGTAGAAACTCTCCTGGAAAAAAGTCTTGCAGCGAAGTAAAGAGCGAAAGAAAGAAAAGACAAACATATCAGTAAAAAGAAGATTTGTGTAAAACCAGAGGAGATTTTTCAAAGACTTTTTTAGTTATATTAAGTTTTCATACTGTTCTCTTTTCTTTCAACATTTTTCAAGTGAGATTTCGAGAGAAGAAGGTTCCTTTGGAAATTAAATTTAAGGAAATGAATGTTTTGCTTCAAACGTGGAAACTCCAATTATCAAACAGCTTAAAGGCGTTTCAGTAAGCCTTGAAGAAATAGAAAAGTGTGGAAGATTGTGTCGGTAGTTGGGTGTTTAAAAACAATTGATTAGTTTTAACAGGATTTTGTGTATTTTAATAATAGTAATATCAATGTATTTTTCTGAATGAATTTCCCGTCGTAATTCTCATGCACAAAGTATATACAGGGTTTTCACTTATATAAGTTCCCCCCCCCCCTAAATTCTAAACGGTGACAGCTTAGGCCATAACTTTGGTGTCTAGACATAGTAAAAAGGCTATGCGCTATCCGATGAGACAACTTACAACGCCATCTATCGGCAAATTTTGGAATTAGTAGTCCTATCTCGTAAACAGTGAAAGATACGAGAAAAAAGTCAATTAGAAAGTTGTAGAGCACTCTCGATTTAGCACGAACAGGTACTTGCGCACATTAATACTCAAAACAGAATGTAAAATTGAACAGTTGTTTTATTGCGTTTTTCAACACTATGGCGTCGTGAAACGCGAGCGAAGCGAGAAATGCAGTCCAGAGTGCAAATGTGTACAGTGGCTAACAGAGAGCATTTTGAGCAATATAAATAAATGATCCAGAAGACAGGGACATGTCTCAGTTTCTTTCTTGCACTCTTTATGACATGACAATTTTCAAAATCGTGTCCAAACAAATGTTCATTATAAGTGGGGACGGATAATCGTGTGGGGACGGATAAACGGATATAAGTGGGAACCCTGTATATACACTGGAGGACAAATGCTAAGGACCATTTTTAAAATGCGAAAAATTTGGACTTAATAGGAATAAAATGATTCGCAATCAGTTGCGGACATCCAATCGTTGGAAATCACATTTTACAATGAAGATTCAGTCACTAGGACATTTAGGGGACCGTCCACAAATTGATGAAGACGACAATTATTTTTGCCCACCCCGTTCCACAGGAAGCTGATAATGATTTGAACATTTAATCAATGGTTTTGTTTGATGTGCATAATGTTTGCTTGCATTTTCTTAAAAATAGCATACATTCGTGAAGATATAAAGTTTTTTTTAATCCCTAATTTTTTGCTTATAACATCCAGAGTTTTCAACCAGATTGTACGAAACTTACACAATATTTGACAATATGTGAAAGAAGCTTTGTATTAAAATTTAAATCAAATAATTTGAATGTTACTGGAAATAAGAGTATTTTTAGTAATTAATTTTTTTTCGCATGTTCGAAACATAACGAATTGTTTCTTTGATAACTTCAGAGTCAAATATATTGGACAACTTATATGAAAATTACAGTTCAATACTGTTGATATTCAGAAAGATATCGGCATTGCAACTAGGTGAATTTCAGTACACTCTAAGAGAAGCTCAATGATCAGGGCTTTTGCAGAAGCTGAAATTTATTAAACTTGAATCTGCGAATAGTTATCATCTAAAAGCCATTTAAATTATGTATATAATTTAGGAGCAGTCAGTACATTCCACTTTCATAAAATTCAATATTACTGTTCGATGAACGCACTAAGCTTATGGTAGTGACACGCAGACCAAAGCGGATAGTTTAACTTACCATATCTTATCTGATAGAGAACACTTGTGAGAATGAACAATACCACCATGTGGACTATTTTCCCCTTGTGTGATTAGCATTTTCCCCTTATAAGCGAGATAAGGCATCTGAGACAGAGTTTAACGTGGAAGACACTAGAATAAAAGGAAGTCAAACTGTAAATCACTGTTGGCATTAAATTAAATTTTCCTTCTCTGGCTCCGTCGTACTCTGAAGTCTTAATGTATTAAAGTTAATTTGGAAAAATTCGAAACTTATTTCTGTGTATTTACATTCTTAAATATCTCTCGGTACTTTTGTAGATTTTGAGACTGACACAGTATTGATTATAGTAAATACAGTAAAACCTGTACTAACCGGAATCTAAAGGTTCTAGAAAAAATTTCCGTTTCAGACAGGGCTAAATAGTATTTGAGGATTTCCAATGGGACTAAATATTTTTTCAGTTTAAAACAGGATTCCGTTTCTCAAAGAGTCCGTTTTATACAGGTTTTACTGTAGTTGAATCGTTTATTTACTTTGGAATTTTGATTAGAAATAAAACTATTGACTTTTTCTTAACCAAATTAGGTGGTACCACTCGAAACCGTATTAAAAAAAGCATTATCCTTCAATGACAAGAATCTTTCTCGAAATGTATGGACATCTACAGAATATTAAAGAAAACTAATCAATAAATTTAAAATTAATAATTGAAAAAATCTACTGAATAATAAAGACCGCCACGCATAAAAACCAATCCCACTGTAGGCGCCTATGGGAATATCTTTTATCACGCCAAGTTAATCATTGTTCCTGCTAGGGTTTCCGTGTTTACTTTGATTGGCGCGAAACTGAGTTTTTTCTTCATCGTATTTTGAAAACCTTCCATCTTTATTTACAATTAACAACTAATAACAAATTATTTTCAACTTTAAGACACTCAAGAAGGAATTCATTCTACTTTAAGTCACACACATACACACAAAAAAAAACTACAAAGTAGAAATGTTTACATTCTTATAGCAGATTGGATCTCTCGGTCGTCGTCTAAATAGAAAAATTTTACAAAGCATTTCTCGCCAAAAAAAGCGAAATATCGCCAAATATTGGTATCGAAAACACTCCCCATAGGCGTCTATAGTGGGATTGGTTTTTATGCCCGCCACTCCATTTGTTTTTCAACTTCTCTTTTCTTTTATATAAGTATAAAGTAATAACTGTAACTGTAGGTCATAAAAATATACATTGCATTTTAACGATCATCGGAATATATCGAAATTACAATGAAAAACGATAAAAGCATCCTCTCCATCAAGTGTCTCAACATGTTCTAAATACCACCCTTCCAAACAGTTTACGACCCCACTTTTCTTCAACATTCCCTCATCATCGAGCATCAAACTGAACATTCCCCCGTGACAACTCTTCCCACAATTCAATCCTTCCAGCACACAGTTCAACTGGTAAACTTCTCCCAAACCCGTCATAAATGCGAATCGACTGCCTTCAAAATCCTCACACCCTCTCTGTTTGATGACTTCTTTCCGAAAATCCTCGGCGTGAAGATCGTTCGAATCAAAAGCTGTCCAATTCCCTTCCCTAAGTAGCAAGGTGGTTGTGGATGGGGGTGGCGGGGTGTAGCATGACTAATAAATGACTGTATTACCACCCTGCCAGAAACTCAGGTGAAAATGATGGTTTTGATTAAGGTCTCCAAGATGAATCGGCGGTCTTACCCAAAGGGGGAGCCAGAACACTCGAGGGGTCGTCGTATTGGAAGATGGGGGTGCACACTTGATGTATGGCACTTTTCCCCACGAGGGAAGCTGAGTGATCTCACCTTTTAAGGTGACGATTCCAAGGGACTGCTTCCGGGGTGGGTGTTAAAGAAAGTGTCTTCCATGTTGGCAGGAAGGTGCCCACTCTTCTTGATGAGATTCATCCGAGCCGTGTCAGGAACATTGATTTGTTAAGTATGCGTAATGTATGATACTGGAAGCTGAGTGCAACTTGAATTTATGCTCGCAGTATCAGAAAGGTATTATGGTGAAACATTCGTGATACATCTTAATGTTGTACAATATTGTAAATCTATACTATCTGACACTAATGTTATGTTAGGATGGTTTGGTGCATGTTGACCGACAAAATTTGCTTTCCTTGTTACTCTTCTAAAGATCTGATGTCTTTAAGTGAATAAAGAATCTTCCATCTTGGAATATTTATTTATTAGATCCTATACACTCTCCCTGAAAAGATTCATGACAGTCATAACACAAACATTGATTTAACGATTTGCGTAATGTATGATGATGGAAGCAAAAGTGTAGGATTTGTATTGCATTTCCCCATTGCACAAAGATGTACAACATTCCAATAACCTTTAATATTGTATAACATTGTAAATCTTGTGCTACTAAGGGTATTTTAGGTTGCTTATGAATATTGAACTACAAAATTCCTATTAATGTGAACTATTAAAGATCTGCAATGATTAAGTTTCCGTAAGTCCCTTCCATGTTGGAAAATCCATGTAGGAAGGTATTCATTCCGTTCTTCCTACAGATATTCATGATAAGCGCATCAGAAACATCGATTTGATGAGTCTGCATATTGATTGTATTTCTCTAGTCTCGCAAATATTGCGCAATATTCACGATAAAGTTGTACGATAACTAAGATATCCTGCTAATTGGGGTATGCTCTGTTGATTTAATATGTAATAAGCAATGGAAACATTACCAGTAAGATACCATTAACTTTCCAACGTAAATGTTTTCAGAAATAACTACCTAAGTTCACGCTTACAAATAGGTCTGAATACTTTTGCCTCGAAACGAATAGCTATTTATATCGGATGTTAGTTGCGTTAGTGAAATATAATTCAATGGTTTAGTATGAAGTGAAGGCACTAACTAGCGAAAATCGCTGGATACTTAGAAACTGGGCAAAGTTGCAACCCGTGTGAATCGTGAGTTAATCATCTGGAGCAGCGATTCCCAACCCTTTGGGTTGTGCGGACCACCTATTGTGTAAAAATTATTTTGACTACTAACTAATATACTAGTAAAAAAATACGCATATATAAATACATATATATTATATGCTCGTATATGTCAGTAATTAGTAAAGCCTACTGTAAAAGGATTAAAATTATATTTTTTATAAAGCAAAAAATTTTATTGTTGTTAGTTATCTGTCACAATGTAAGAAAAATCAAAATTAAGCAGTCAAGATTCAAACAAAAACTCAATGCGATTTTTGATATTGTTTGCCACCACAAGAGAGTCAATATCTGGATAAAAACTTGGAAGTTTCAGCCTCAAGTCACTTTAGACATTCAGATTGTTTCTGTACTTAAGTTTCACAAAATATTGAGAAAGCACGTTAACACAGATAAGTGGACAAGAACCCCATCAAATGTCTCAGTGCAAGATTGGCAATTGCTGGATACTGTTGCCGAACATTTTTACAGAGCAGGGCCAATGATATCGTTCTAAAAAACGATTTTAGAGTCTGGTCACATGATAGTTCAAATAAACTCCCCTGATTTTGACACTTGACTAGAAGTCCGCCAGTAAAAAGCTACACCAGGCCCTCTTGTGGGCCGCGGCCCATAGGTTGGGAACCACTGATCTAGAGGGTTACAAATCTAGCGTCATTAAAATTCTAGAAATATGTATTTCTGAAACTGCATCTGTGTTATTTATCCAGAAGTTTAAATCCCCATTCTTTTGAAGAGATATCCAGTTCTGACTCTCAATTTAAGATGTGTCCTGTGTATTTAAACCTCTGACTGCTTGTCCGGCGATTTCAGTGGAAGGGAAGTGATTCTATTTTCTGCTGCATCCTGCGAATTTCACAAGTTAATGTGTTTACTCAGAACTATTACATCGTTGAATCGTATTGTACTAATAAAGCCTTGCACATAAATAACAATTCGCTTCGTCCAGCCGTATATGAACATGTTTGCAAACGTTGCATCTAATTAGCGATTTTAAAAAATTCGGCAATAAGAGGGTTAACTAGACTAGTAACCCGTCCCAGCAAATGCCGACCGGGAAGATTGCGGTCGCAACGACAGCACCCCAAACAGCACGGAGGCGCAGGCGCACTTGGTGCTACCTCCTACTAATCCGACACCATGGCACTCCATCAGACGGGACAGTAAGCCCCAGCCCGAGCCAAACCCAAGCAGACACATGTTGGTCTGCGCCTCACAGGCACCACAGCAACCATCAACAAAGATCTAAGGCCACTCACCAACGACTGTCGACTGTTTTATTTCAACAGATACAAAATACAATGATAACACAAAACAAATCAGTGGGTCTTCCACTGTTACAAAATAATAATAAGTAATTAAATTACTTATAATAATAAGTAATTTAATTACTTATTATTATTTTGTAACAGTGGAAGACCCACTGATTTGTTTTGTGTTATCAGAGGGTTAATACCATTACTAGAAGATATGAATGAAATCCTTTAAGTCGATTGAACTCCTACAAATAACCCAATTACTCCCAAATAAAAATCTTGCAAATATCCCAACAACAATTATCTCCAGCGTTTCTCCGAATAACTAAATAACAGCCTATTTCTGCATTCTTATTATCAAATAAATCACCGTAAGTAGGTGCGATCAATCATAATCAAGAAATCACAGTCAGCGTCGTCTTCTTTGTTCCGTCGGCCTCTTTTCCAGAAAAACGAATTTCTTGGAAGAATCTCTACATTCTTTCATTCGAGAGCAAGTAAAAGAAAACTTATTTATCGACAAATTTTGTTCTTTTTCTGGCGCCAAATTCACTTTCTGGCGCCGGCCTCTTTGATTTTTTACGCCGATAAAAGTGTTTTATCCTAGTTTTTAATCTGATTTATTCTTCGTTGGAATTCTCGTCCTAGAACTGAGCATTTGGCACATTGTGTCCAAAGATTTTCAACAAAGACTTAAAAAAATAAAACATAGTAGTTGCTTATAACTTTTTAAGTTTTAGAAATGAAGCATAGTTGATGAAGTTCGAATAAGAAAGAACTTGATGTTGGTTTCTACATCGTTTTAAAAGATTATTAGATGATTTATGTGTAAATTATTATATTTTACAAGCTTAGTTTATTGAATAGTAATTGTTAAATAAGGTGGCTATTAGTTGAAAGCTGACTAAAGTAAAGTAAGTAAGTAATATGATAAATATGCTAGACAGGTATTAAGCATATTTTCAAGAATTGAAACTTGAATTGAGATTCGTGTTTGGAACGAAAAGACTGAAACAGAGATGCAAGAACATTTAGTAATTACCTTTAGTTGTCCGTTGCAATAAATAAATCATTGCTTGGATAAATATTAAATTAACACAAGTATGAATATGTAAATACTTGTAGTAGTAGCAGAATATGAAATTTATTAAAACTTTTGGGAGCATTTCTTAAGGATCAATAACGCATGGTAAATAGCATGAGCTTTCCCCCTTAAGAAGCCATCATTTTGCCTTTATAAAATCAGTCTCGAAGAAAATTCAACTTAAAACTAAATGAAGAACAGAAAAATTATTTTAATCAAAATATACCGGCATAAAATTTTAAAGAAATTTCACAAGTGCTGTAGATAGTAGGCAAACCTCTTTCCATTAATGTAGAATGCTTTGAAGACATTCTAACTTTCTATCTTTTCTATAAATTTTCTCGGAACGAACAAATCCAAAGTAACTTTCTTAGGTAAATATATTTAAACATACATATTTGAAATATAAATTTTTACAGCAGCAACTCGCATTTTTTCAAACACCTATTTATAGTTCGTATGCATATAATAGAATTTAGAAATTTACTTCTTGTCATTCTAAGACGATTTAAGACGTTACTCATGTAAATAATTTCTTGAAATGTAAACTTCGAACTATGTATATTCTTACAATCAAATTCAATACAAAATTATGATTTAACACTTTATGGGCACTTAGGGGTGCATTTCTAGACTGAAAAAAATATTTTAATGTTAGTAGAAGATAAATTAAGTAGTAGAAGGTATGGTTAAATTTCTAGTAAATGAGTCTATGAAATTTCTAGTAAATGAGTATGAAATTTCTAGTAATTGAGTGTATGAAATTTCTAGTGAATGAGTGTATGAAATTTCTAGTAAATGTGTCTAAGAAATTTCTAGTAAATGAGTCTATGAAATTTCTAGTAATGAGAATGAAATGAAATTTTTTAAATGCATAAATGGATGTAAAATCCAAACACATAAGAATTAATGAAAAATTACAAGAATCTTAAGAATTTTGAACCCATGCCTTGATAAGAGCCCTGTCATCAAATCCCTTTGACGCTTTGAAAACTGTTTTTCCTTTACATTATGTGTAAAACGGAGAACAGGTTGAAACCTTTGAGCGGCATCTAATAAGGATTTTTAATGTAATGATGTGGCAATTTTGGCGACTTGGCTACCGAATTTTTCGCTAAATGATTGTTTTGAAAGCGCGAGGTCTCGAGGCTGGGTGAAGCTTGGTTCTCGATATCTCAAAAACCAAGCCGGGGAAATTTCTAGGAAACTCGATCCCTCACCTCACCAGGCCACGGTGGCCTAGTGGTAAGGTCTCGGCTTTGGGGAGAGTTCCACGTTCGAAACCCGATTTCACTGAAGATCCATCCTGTATTGGGCCGGTTGCACGTTAAATCATAAGTAGGGGACAA
Source organism: Araneus ventricosus (assembly GCA_013235015.1). Taxonomy (NCBI): domain Eukaryota; kingdom Metazoa; phylum Arthropoda; class Arachnida; order Araneae; family Araneidae; genus Araneus; species Araneus ventricosus. The sequence goes on along the minus strand of BGPR01007036.1, from coordinate 9,181 downwards.
AATGTCCTCCCGTTGGTGTAGTGCGGAAGTTCGGAGAAGGATGCCAGCTCACGTGTCCTCCTTCTCGTGTGTAGAGGTTCAAAATGAGGAGGTCCGTCCCAAAGCAGCCCTCGTGTTGCTCTTCAAAAAGGGACGTTAATGTAACTAAAGTAAAGTAAACCTTCACCTCGCCATACCACTACTCTGAAGTCCTGTTTAGAGTTGGTTGAGATACTTAACGCTGTGAATCCTAGTGAGCTCTGCTATCTTTTGAATAACTCGTCCTCTATTATGATTGAGTTATATAATGTACTTTTTCACTTATTTGATTTTGCGGCTGTTTACTGTAAATAACTGACAACAAATTAAATCATTTTGGTCAAAACAATTATCAATTGCGCCTTTTGTACGTGAAAGACGGTACAAAGCTCAACGGTATTCCCAGCCAGTACCGTTACTCCTTACTCAAGCACAATAACACTTTTTTCCATATATGCCAGCTATTGAGATAAAATAACTCGAACCACGGACAAATATGATTACAGACCAATGTTCTGCCAACTAAACCGTGGAGATCTCTGGCTAAATTGCTTTGCGGCAATATCAACAAATATTAGAAAAGAATAAATAGTGCAAGTAAAAGAATATTAGATTTTTTATAGTACAAAGATTCATCTAAAAGACATAACAAAGCTACAAAAATGAGGAAATTCAATTTTAATAATCAAAAACCACCGACGTACAATTTATTAATTTTCCAGTGAACATAAATATGACGTCGCTTAACATACAGCGCCACCTATCTCAATTTTTTGACATTTCAAAGAGGAAACAAATACTCAATTTTTCGCGGACAATAACGAATATTTCTTCATTTTTTAAATATCCACTATAAAAATGAGACCACGATCCAACCAGATGTGAAAAAATTCAGAAATATTTGTTTTTGGCTGAGAAAAATTGAATATTTATTTCCTCTTTGAAATTTAAAAAAATTGAATAGGTGGTGTTTCATGTTAAGCGACGATGTATACAGAGTGTTTCATAAATTTGGGGCAAATTTAAAATTCAATAACTCGCGAGAGAATGAAAATATAAAGATGCTATTTGGATAGAAATGACGGAAATAAAATAGGATTTTTATTCTCACAAAAAAAAATATTGGTTGCATAGTTTACAATCTATACCAACAGATAATTCTGTAGTTTGTAGAATGGTGCGCTACGTGGGATAAGAAATTGGTTGGGATAACGTCTTGCGAATGTTTTTAGTGTCACCCTCCATTCAGGAGCTCAGATGTAGGACGAGAAACCAAACGTCTTGCGAATGTTTTTAGTGTCGTCCTCCATTCAGGAGCTCAGATGTTGGACGAGAAATCAAAAGTATTGCGAATTTTTTTAGTGTCGTCCTCCATTCAGGAGCTCAGACGTTGGACGAGAAACCACACTTTTCACAGCATTAATAACTATTTGTGATTATATGAATCTGATGGTATACGCAAATTAAATGTTGTTCACTACTGTAAAAATTATATCTCCTCGCCTGACATCTGGACTCCTGAACAGTGGACAACATTAAGGACATTCGTAAGACGTTACCCCAACCAATTTCTTCTCCCACGTAGCGCACCATTCTACAAACTGCAGAATAATCTGGTGGTATAGATTGTAAACTATACAACCAATAAATTCTGTTTTTGTGACAATAAAAAAAATCCTATTTCAATACCAAGATTTTTCTCCAAACAGCATCTTTCTATTTCCATTAGCTCGCGAATTATTGATTTTTAAATTTGCCCGAATTTTTGAAACAGCTTATATATTTACTGGTAGTTCTGTGAACAGTAGATCTCGCTCCCCAGCCAAATAAAAAATTAACATCAAAATTAAATTAATTAATATAATAATTATATATATTTAAATTAATTATTTTATTACCTAATTAAAATAAATAGAAATAAAACTTATACACCGTTTTCTATTGCTCTGACAAATTTGAAGGAATTCAAACAAAGATTTGATCATAATCGTGTAACAAATGCACAGACAGACAAATTTCTGAATGCTTGGTTTATAACGTAGACCTCAAATCGCTAGGTCAATTATACATGTATTGCGAAGATAATTCGACAAATTTATAAATGCACTAGTACAAACATTGCTCGAGGGAAATCGGCCCGTAGGAATTAAGTCCTATAAATAATTAACCTTCTGATTCCTAAGACCACAAGGAATAGAGGTACCTCCAAATACAGGAACGCTTGGGTTCCTCTTTTAAATATAAGGGAAATTCACCTCCCCTCAAAAACCACAATGACAGCTGGCATTGTCCGAATTCTAAGAAAACCCCACTTTTCCCCAAACCCATCCGAGCAAGCTACTCTAACGAAGAAAGCGCGCGCCGCGAGGATGAACTCAATCACACTTAACGAAAGGGGCTGAAAATTTCGTAGTGATATCAGGCCGCCGTCTTTTACTTGAAGGGACGTTTGGGACGTTCCCGTATCGATAGAGTTAACTTAAAAACCATGTGAATGCGCTATACAAAAATTTCAATAAAGCATCTGACGCCAGTACAAAGGTCTCAGTATCTTTTCCTCTCGGGGTAACGTGGAATTTCTGTTTATTTTATTCGAAAGAAATTGATCGGAAAAGCTTTTCTCCCTTAAAATGCTTCGATTTCACTTTTTCAGTCTTTCTCTCCAAAGCAATTTTTGGAAGTATGTATGCTGCACTGAAATACAAAAAGGCGTCCTCCTCTTAAGTATACAGAGCAGGAATAAGGAATGAAACATTTATCTTCGATGTTTTGATAAAGTAAGTCATATTTAGAAAATTCCCGATCCCAAAGGATCCGAGTATTTATTTCTTCAACCGGAACTGACTTCTTTTGCAAATGTCAAATCATTTTGATATCCATCGAAGGAACGAAAACTAAGAGTGAAACATACCCTTTTCCATTACTGGATGGAAGAAGAGAGCCTTAGAAAGATTTTTTACTCGACTCGAGAGAGTTTCCCAAACATTTTTTAATGCTTCTCGAGAAAACAGGGGCGGCTTGAATTTCCTTCTCTCCAGCCGAAGTCATCAGATATTTTAGTTAAGAGATGGGAGAAAGTTTTCATGCTTCGTTTTATGTATTTTGCTGTTTTGATCTTGAGAAATGATTTATAGTAAAAGTGTTCCTTTTTCTTTAACTTTTTTAGATTTCGTATTTTATTTCGAGGATTTCTTCCGAACATTTCTGATTCTTAAAATTCATAACACTTATGTAATGCGTTTTTATCTAGAAGTTGTCCTGGAACTTGAAATGTTGAGAGAATTATAAATGGTAGCTTTTATTGAAAATCTAGATAAATAATTACCATGTTCCTGTGAGGAAAATACTTAAAGGAATGATTTATAAATGGATTTAAGTTCGAAATATTTTTTGTAAGGTCAGAATTTTGTGATCGATTTTTCACTCACTTCTTAATGCACTAGAATTCTGAAATAATGTATATTCATTCGGTCTTGATGACAATGCAATATTTCAGTAATTTTAGAACTCTTTTCAATAAAATAATTATTGCAATTAGTCCATGAAAAATTGATTCTAAAATCCCAAAATATTTATAATGTGAGTTGTGTTATACGAGTTGTGACATAAATTAAAGACTAAAGACTAGAAAATAATAAATATATAAAAAGTTACACAAAAACGCTTTTACCAATGCATTAGAAAACAAAAATAATATATTTTTTTCAAAAATTTTGTGGTCACAACAAAAATCGTAAAAGCGTGAATCGCTGAAAACAATAGGATAAAGATATAAAACCAGAGCCTCACACTTTTAAGATTTTTGTTTTGGCCTTCAGATTTTTGAGAAAAAATTATTGTTTTTCTTTTTTTTAATGCATTGGTAAAAGCCTTTTTTTTTATATTTATTATTGTAATTAATTTTCTCTCTCTGATTAAGTGGTATTGACTCATATTAGTGAAATAGTCTCAATTCAGAAAAATTGAGAAAGTCTTCTCTCTGTGTGTATTTGTGTTTTCAGTTTTCTCCTAATGTTACGATGGATTTTGAAATATCTCGTTTATTTTAATAGCTATTTGTGTAGTCTATTACTTTAGAATTTTCTTTGCAAAAGGCATCCAGCTGCACAATATTGCCTATTTATTGATTACTGCTTTCATTTTGTTCTTTAATTTATAGCTTTCATTAATTAATCAATGGATGAAAGCTACCATTTTTTTTATTATTGAGCAAAAGAAAAAGAAATGAAGTTTAATTTTTCAAAGTGGAATCTTCCTTTTTGAGTATATCTTTTAAACAGATAAAGACTTATATTACGTACTTTCGTTAAAGCATGTATAGAATTCATGAAGTTGAGAAAAAAAATGAAGAACATCATATACACGAATATCTAATTGATGCAAAAGAGAATTTACATGCTATACTCAGATTTACCCGATTCAAATCTCAACTGACAACCTTTAGTTGAGTCCCAAACTTGGCGGAATTTTGACTCCCAATTATTGAGAGAAACTCTGACTTTATAATTAGTTCATCGAGCGAGAACTCTCCGGAAACTTACATCCGTATCCTTGCTTCTGTCACACGCACGCCGCCTCAAAGTCTTTCCGCAAAGTTCAAAACCGAGAGAATAGCTTCTCTGCGAATTCGATCCCGTTGTAGTGGAGTTAAATGTGCTTTTAGAATTCTAGAAAGTGGTCCTGTGTGGCTTTGATTTGACTTTAGAGAAACTGAGTTGTGAACTACTCATTTGAAATGTTTCTCTGACCAAAACTTGCTGATTCAATTTTAACTTCGGAGATTATGTGTTTGATAATGAGTGGTTAACAATTAACTTGTTTATCAGTAGTTGAAGAAGTTTTCTTTTTCAACCACTTTTATTTAACTTCACTTCTTTTATGTTTGTAAGCATGGAATTTTGTAATGGAATTTTCACTCAATTCCTGGTGTGTTAGAGTTTTGAAATTTTGTACAGTTGTGCATTCTACACGACAGTACATTATTTTAATATTTTAAGAACATAATTACCAGATAATCGAATAATTTAACGAAATTTTGATTCTGTAAGAGAGGCGCCATCTGGTACATAATTTGATAATAAATATAATGATATTGATGATAAAGAATTAGATGATAATGAATATAATGACATTCACAATGAATATAGGGCTAGAATTTTCAACTTTCGAAAACTTATGCATTCTGCATGATAATAATTTTTTTCAATGTTCTAAGATCTTAACTCATAGTTTTTCGAATAATTTAATTAAATTTTGATTTCATACAAGTAGAGCCGCCTGGTATTTAATTTTTAAAAAATTATGTTTTTATGATATTGATAAAATTGAATTATAATATAACGACTAAAAGGTATAAAATGCTGAAAATAAAAAATCCTACTTTCTAGTACAATAAAAGTGTATTTTTAAAATCTGGTTTCTGCAGGTAGGAGTGAACAATTAAATTTTGTAACTCAATTGTTTTCAGTGTTAGCTTCGAGAAGAATTTTCTAAAAAAAAGAGAGTTTTTTTAAATTATCTTAAGACCCAAAATATATCCATCAAATATGATTGCTTTTCAAATTTATCTATTTTTTGTAAAAGCTGTTTTTTGCTACTGTTCTCACTGGAATGTAATATATAATGAAATAAATTAAAATTGATACCGATTGAAAAGGAATATCGATGTAAATTAAAACTGATGTTTATGGAAAAGAAATATCGATATAAATTAAAACTGACACCAAATGAAAAGGAATATCGATATAAATTAAAACTGACAACAAATGAAAAGAAATATCGATATAAATTAAAACTAACACGAAATGAAAAGGAATATCGATATAAATTAAAAATGACACCAAATTAAAAGAAATATCGATATAAATTAAAACTGACAACAAATGAAAAGAAATATCGATATAAATTAAAACTGACACCAAATGAAAAGAAATATCGATATAAATTAAAACTAACACCAAATGAAAAGGAATATCGATAAAAATTAAAACTGACACCAAATGAAAAGGAATATCGATATAAATTAAAACTGACGCCAAATGAGAAGTGATATCGAACTAAACCAGCCGAAGAGAAATTAATTATAGCGAAATTATAAGTACTTTAATAGAAATTTTAAAAACTCTATTCTATGAAAAATATATAAACCCATTATTTAAAAATGAAATTAAACTCGTCGAGTTCTTATTTGATATACACACAAAAGAGAAACAACCTCTTATCTCATTATATTTCTTTTTTAAGAATTTTATGAATATTCCAAATGATTATTAACTTTTCTTTGTGAATAATCTAAATTTATGAATAAATGCGTTCAATTACCTAATTTCCAGAAGAGAAAAATTACCGTTGTCACAAATTGAATTTTCTGTCCCTTTTAATACAAACAATTTATCCCATTAACATCGATGAGTTTTATTCTTACTTTCGGCAATTTCACGTTAAAGCATAGGATTTAGAATTCAGAAAGAACCGATTAAGGTATCTGCATACGTTCGAAAACCCATGTCTTATCTGAAAGCCTATTGTTTTTAGTTTTCAGAACAGTTTTTATTTTACATCTATGATGATCAGAAGTGAAATTAGAGACATTTTAGTAGTACTTGACAGTTGAAAATGGAGTGGTAAATAATACGATAAAGAAGCATTTTTCATTGTTTTTACTTAAGATATTTAAATTGTATTGTTTATTTTTGTTTTATACTATTTTACATATACCAGGTATTATTTTGAAAGATTTTCAGTGTGAATTTCTTTGTTTTCTATGCATTGTTGCAAATTTAGGTAATTTTGAATCATTGCAGTATCTTGATTCTCCGTTATTGATGTAATTTTTGATAATAAACGTAGGAAAAGTACATAAATTGTACTTATGATCAATATCAATCACTAAAAGTATCTCTAGATCAACTAATAGGCATTATAAAGTTATTTGACTGAAAAACAATATTCAAATCTATCGATGGCGTCTGAATGATAGAAAACGATAATGACACATAAGGCTCAAGAAAACGACTAAAAAAATTTCTAATCAGAAAATTTTTAAAAATGTGCTAAGCTGGCAAAAACTAAGGACTAACCTACAAAACTGGGTAGTATCGAAGAAAAATTCTTTTTTCTTCTCATTGCAAATTAAAAACATAAACTTTAAACTCATTTTTCTCGAAATGTGATTTTTTGCAAAATTTTCATTTTTCAAACACGATAACTAAAATTCAACTTAAAATATCCGTCTCAAAATTGGCATACATATTATTTATTATATTGTCTAGGTAATGAACCAAAATATAAGTGAAATAACGCTCCATTAAAAAGTTATGTATCTTTTAAGATTTGAAAAAAGGCCAAAATTCTTTAAAAATTCATGATTTCACACTAAAACTCTTATAATTTACATGTTTTCAGATACATTGCAAAACTTTTGCTTCAGGATCTAGCCAATAGTTGAAGGATTATATATGCTAAAGGATTTATCATTCTGATTATTTCTTTTTGAACGAGGGTGTTTGAAAAAAGGTCAAATTTAGTGCAACAAAATCTAAGTTTTTTCAAATTTTTAAAAATATATTTAATTCATTTAACTTTTTTCTGTGATTTATTAAGTTTTAACATAAATGTCATATAAAAATACAAAAATATTGCTTCAAATCTCATTATTTAAAAAAAAGGCCTCCAAACGTAGTCGGATACCTTAAATCCTTGGAAATTTATATTGAAATTATTTTTCAAATGAGGATGGATTTAGAATTTGAATATTTTATTGTAAGATACAATGAATTTAAAAATATGATGATCTAATTATGGCGTTAAGCCTTTTCCTATGTTTTTATGCTGTTTAATTTAACTTTATTTGTCCCATGTTTGTAAAAAGGAAACTTTGTAATTGATTTTTTACTCACTTATTCTTGGACTTGAGTTTTGAAATTTTGTAGACCTGTGCCTTCTCGATGAATAAACACTCTTTTCCTCTTTTCAGAACTTATTTATTAATTAATGGATTAATCTAATTAAATTCGAATTCCTTAGGCGCCATCTGACAGCGAATTTGAGAATAATTGGTAAAAATATTCCATAGTGTTTCTAGTAAATAGTTAAAAATTAAACATAAAAATGTAGAAAATAATTAAAATTAAAAATCTACTTTTTAGTACGCTACTAAAAGTGCTTTTTAAAAATTCTTTTCATTATATTTATTCAGTCTGTTGTTCGATTTCAAGTCTTTGCTTATAAATAGAAATCTTCCTAATTTAAGTTTATTTAAACACAGTTCTATAGTTTCTTTTTAATCCTATGAAGTGCTGTTTTATAATATACAAGAAATCCTGTCTGGAGTAATCAATAAACCAAAACACCAACTAAAGGTGACCAACTTTTATACAATCTACAAACGGACACTAATAAATTGAAGAAATAAAGCGCCCTAAATAAAAGAAACATTTCATTCATTGTAACGGTAATTCAGAATACACTACATAATATGATAAATGCGTAACAGAAACATTTGTAAAATTTTATGTTGTAACTATGCTTTATGCCTATTAATTATTTAAATGAATACAACGGGTCGGCTGGGCACTTATCGAATACGGAGATTTACAGATTAGTTTTCAATTCTCGAGAAGGAGGACATGTTGGAGGACATTTTTCGAGGGAGGCCAGATCTTACAAAAGGAGTATGTCCTCCCCAAAGGAGGACGATTGGTCACCTTACGATTACGATTGGTCACCTTATGGACTCGACCTCTAGCCCGAAACATCATTTCATTATAATATTGTTACGAACATGGAATGTCGCTTCCCAGCAATGTTATTCTTATGGTTGGGAAGAGAGTTCTACAGGGGTTTGTATGGCAATACCGAGGGAATGGAGCCATAGACCCCCGACATTGGCGACAAATCCGTCGACTTTGGCGACGAAATGTGGGATCTCAAAAGTACAGGAATTTTCTTGGTATCTCTATTAGGGGCCGAGATCCGGATTTATCTCGATGATACCATGTGATATCACGGCCTGTCGGTCGGGGAGACTATAAAAGCACTGTGCTCGGATCACAGGGGAAGAGTGAATAGTGTGTTTTGATCGACTTAGCGTGTTTTGATCGACTTAGCGTGTTTTGATCGACTTTGAACATGTTGATCGGCTAGGATCGCCTTTGTAGTGCGA